>JAFEMH010000534.1:0-190000 GCA_022495995.1 Adenophora triphylla var. japonica | reverse complement strand
GTCATTACACTGTAAGTATTGTTTTAATATTTACTTGTTCAATATTTCCTAATATTCTTATTCTTATTTTTCAGTAATTAAGAGAGGAATGCGGAACAATCTCCAAGCACGTTCAACAGACCTTCAAACGGCTAGGGCGACTTGGTCTCACGGAGGTTGAAGTGATAAACCAAAATGCCGAGATTATAGGAACCATATTGACTCTTTCATATCTACTTGTATTTAAGGGGAAATGGAGACGGAAAAACACATTCATGCTCATACGCACACACTTTACACAAAAAGCTCTTGTAATCCTCTCCATTATCTTCCAATGTTGTATTTGTGATCATTATAGTGAAACCTTTAAGGTTGGAGACCTAACTCCCGGGGTTTTTTCCAAAGAGGTTATCACCTCCAAGGTTTTCCTCGTTAACAAATCGTGTTGTCATTATCTCTTTTTCATTCTTTTGTTCCATATAATCGAATTCCATAGTTCCCTCCTTATTGTTCAATCCACACACTAAACATAGTTAAGATTCTACTTTATTGTTTTTTCTACCAAAACAATTTGGCGCCCACCGAGGGGCCTCGTGGTTTATCGGTTATTTGAAACATTTCCTAATCAAATTCACTATGTCTGCACCCCCCAATGTGTCCACCGCCGGCAAAGGTCCCGCCGTTGTTCCCACATCAGGAGGTAGAACCAGCTTGTTACCACCACCTCCTCGCACCGGGTCTCGGCCTAACTCAACCTACGAAGACTCCACAAAAGGGGGCAACGTCTTCCAATGCAGATGCTGACATCCGGAGTATCTTGACCAGGTTGAATCAAAGGTTGGACCAGCAAGATAACAATTCGAAGGTGTTGACCAATTCCGATGCAGAAAGACCAACAGCTCATCGCATCTCGGCTTGAGAATATATCACTGCTGCGTGCAAGGATTCTCAACTTTGACAACACTAGAGGATCTACATTTCAGAATGAATTCATTCCAATGGGCAGTCCTCCTCCGCTGACATCTTTAATGATGTCGACATCTTTGCCCGGGGACACCCCATTGATGCCATCTTCCGCAGGATTCACCCCATTCATTCCATTTATAGACAACACTACTGTCACGACTACTACGGACGATTCTGGTTTGCTAAATAATCTTTTCAATAATAATAATTTCAATCGTATTCCAATGGCTGACCCTTTTGCAGGAAACCCACTAGCTAAACAGATGCAGGATCTCGTAGAGCCGATAATGAACGTGCTGTGTGTAACTCCTCCAATTCAACCCGTGACCCAAAACTGTTACAATCAATCCCGGTTTGTCCCAAAGAATTGCAAATGTCGACATCCCGAAGCGTTTCAGCCGTACCATCTATGAAGTTGTACGACGGCACCACGGACCCAGCAGGAGCATGTTGCACACTATCAAGAAAAGATGGACATAATCCATATCCCGCTTCAATACCGGGAGGCCTCGCTTATGCAGGGGATTTGGATCCACCTTGTCCGGACCGGCTCTCAAATGGCCGATTAGGCAACCCCTAGGTTCAATTGGTTCATACGCCCGGCTCATCAACATGTTCTATAACCAATTCTCATGCAATCGACAATTTGAAAAGTTGACAAGTGATCTCTACAATGTGACCCAGCAGCCTTAATGAGACTCGAAGGATTATGTCCATCGGTTCAATAAGGAGGTGTTAGAAATTCCCAATCTTGACATGTCGACGGCCTACGAAGCATTCAAAATGGGGTTGAAGAAAGATTCACAAGTATTATCAAGATTTGGTAATGACTCCTTGTAAGCGGCTAGAAGAAGTCGGGAGCAGGGCATTAAGGTTCATAAGACTCGGAGGAAGATGAGGCTGCGAAGATCGAAGTCGTCATCCAAGATGTCGACATATGACTATCCCGACAAAGACCGAATCGTCCCATCGCAGAACAATGTCCCAATCCTTATCCGATAATTGACACTAGCAAAATTAATTCAAGTAGACGGTGAGGATGAAGATAGTGATAATGTGCCTAACATTTCGATTATTGTTTTTGTTGACATTTCGGGTGTACTCGTGCAATGGGCAACCTAGGAGACAAAGCCGATGGCCAAAGAAAACGGACAAAACCACAGGATGGCGTGACAAATCAAAATGGTGCGCTTACCATGAAGACTTTGGACACGTTATCAAGATCGCATCGCGTTAAGAAAGGAGATCAGTTACTTGCTCTCGAAAGGACATCTTAAGGAGTTGTTGGGATCCGTAAAGAAGAAGGCCGAAAATGCAGTAAGCTCCTCATGAAGCCGAAAGGCCGCTTTCTCCCCCAAAGCATCAACAAAGGTGATCAACTTCATCGGTGGAGGCTCGTAAATATGTAGAACATCCTATTCTCGCCGCAAAACGACACGCTAAGGAGTCAAAAGAGGAAAAGCCGAGAGACGGCCAGGATGTCGACACCTTGCCGGATCCAATTACCTTTGATGAAAGTGATCGTGATAACTTGCCGGAACCCCATCATGACGGTCCGGTTATTTCCTTGTATCGCCAACCTGTACAATACGACGTATTCTCGGTAGATGGGGGCAGCTCCGTCAATCTTATTATGTTGGGTACCCTTAAGGAAATGAACATCCCGAGAATCGGAGATTGTCAAAAAGTCTTGATCTTGGTAGGCTTCGGTGGTGAAGTCAAAGAAACGGTGGGGGAGATAAAGCTTCCAATATACTCAAAGGGCCTCAACTTACCATGGAACGGTTACGCGTAATTGATTGTGCAACATCTTACAATGTCATTCTTGGAAGACCGTGGATTCACGGAATGAAGGCCGTACCCTCCACTTACCATCGGTGTGTGAAGTTTCCAACACCTTGGGGTGTCGCTAAGATTTACAAAGTGATCAACAGGTGGCCAAGGAATGTTACAAAACTTCAATGAAGGCGTCTACATCTCCAAAACAAGCATAGCAATTACCGAGGAAAATACGTGAAGTCTGGAAGCTAGGGAGGATGATGTGAAAGAAGTATTGTTAGATCCTTCCAACCCGGACATCAAAGTACTTATTGGCACCGACATCCCGTCGATATAGAAGAGAAGCTTGTGAACCTATTAAGAAACGAGAATAAAGAGTTTCGCTTGGAAACATGATGACATGACAGGCATTAGCAAAGATGTCATCACTCACAAACTTAACGTAGATCCTAGCTTTAAACCGGTGCACCGAAACGTAGAAAGTTTGCGTAAACCGAAATCGGATCATCAAGGAGGAGGTAGAGCGCTTACTCAAAGCCAACATGATACGGGAGGTCGATTATCCAATATGGTTGGCGAATGTGGTTGTGGTAGAGAAGAGAAACGGGAAATGGCGAGTTTGCGTCGACTTCACCGACTTAAATAAAGCACGCCCAAAAGATCCTTTCCCTTTGCCGCACATAGATTCATTAGTTGATGCCGCCTCGGAGGTCACGAACTCCTCACTTTCATGGACGCGTCCTCGGGATTTCAACAAATTCAGATGGAACCATCGACCAAGAGGACACCGCCTTCATAACCCCCACAGTATTTATTGTTATATTGCCATGCCTTTTGGACTAAAAAATGCGGGTGCAACATATCAAAGGCTCGTCAACAAGATGTTTAAGGATCGGATTGGGGACACAATGGAGGTATACATCGACGACATGGTAGTAAAATCCAAGAAGGCCGAGGATCACATAAGCAACCTCTCTCAAGCTTTTGACATCTTGGATTGTTTCAATATGAAACTTAATCCAGCTAAATGCAACTTCGGAATGAAGGCCGGCAAGTTTCGGGTTATATGGTTACTAAAAGAGGCATTGAAGCCGCCCTAACAAATACGCGCTATTCTCAACTCCGTCATCACCTCAATCTGGTAAGGACGTCCAAAGATTGACAGGAAAAATTGCCGCACTCACTAGATTCATTTCAAAATCCTCGTAGATCGATGCAAACCTTTCTACGACATCTTAAGAAAGAACAAGAAGTTCCAATGGGAGGAACAACATGAAGAAGCTTTTCAGAGCTCAAAACTTACCCGTCGACACCTCCCTTATTGGCCAAACCTCGCATGGAAGAACATCTTTACATCTACCTAGCAAGTGTCCGAAGGCGCCGTAAGCGCAGCCTTGGTGACGTAACGAGATGGTAATCAAGCAACCCATCTACTATATAAGTAAGACTCTCTTAGATGCTTTGAGACCGGTATTCTCATTTACAAAAATTAATTTTAGCTTTGATAACTCGCTTCTATTAAATTAAGGCACTATTTTGAAACACATACTATTATTGTACGCACTAACTATCCTATGAAGAATGTCATGAGAAAACCGAGAGATGTCGGGTCGAATGGTGAAATGGTCTCGTACAATTAAGCACATACGACATCAAGTACGAGCCCGTAACCGCAATAAAATCCCAAGCCTGGCTGATTTTGTGGGCGATTTCGCCCAACCCTACAACAAGAGGTGGAATTGGAAGTACAAAGCAACTTCAAGATGATGACATCCTAAAAATTTGGACTCTCTACACGGACGGTGCTTCCAACATGAGAGGTACAGGTCTTGGAGTTGTACTAAAATCGCCACAAGGGGACATAATACCACAATCTATCGGTTGCGGTTTCAAGGCTACCAACAATGAAGCGAGTATGAGGCTCTAATTGCGGGGTTTAACTGCAGCCCAAGACTTAGATGTCAAGCATATCCGGGTGTTCATGGATTCATTACTAATTGTTAATCGCACAACGGGTCCTACGTCGCGAAAACGCTAAGATGACAACATATTTGGAAATTGTAAAAATTATTTCGGCCAAATTCAAAACATTTTCCTTGGAACAAATCCCACGGGAAGAAAATTCTCGCGGATGCTCGGCAAACTTGGGTTCGGCCTTCAAAAGCTTCTCACAAACCAAGTATCCCAATCATACATGTTGACATCCCAAAGCAATTGACCATCTTGAGATGTTCGCCACGGATGCCGACATACTTGCCTCTCCCGCAAAGAACCTCTTGGACAGCTCCTATTATCAAATATCTCTTAGATGATACGATCCCGGTCGAGGAGAAAAATGCAAGAGCCTTCAGGGTAAGAGTATCTAAATATTTACTTATTGATAATCTCTTGTTTAGAAAATGCCGCAGTCACTACTTAAGATGTCTAGAGGCGAGATAGAGCCCATCGGGTTCTCAAGGAGCCGCACGAAGGAGATTGTGGAAATCATACGGGGCAGAAGTTTACATACTAAAGCTCTTAGAATGGGCTATTTCTGGCCTACAATGAGAAAAGATGCCGTTGACTACGCAAAAAAATGTGATTCTGTCAACGACATGGGGACATCCCGCACCACCCACTGGCTTGCTACATCCTATCCTGTCACCATGGCCTTTTATGGTTTGGGGAATGGACATAGTAGGAAAACTTCCCATAGCACCGGGGGACGAGTATTTCTTTTGGCCATGACAGACTACTTTTCTAAATGGGTAGAGGCCGAGGCATATGTGCAAGTTCATGACAAAGAAGTGATATCTTTTATCAAAAGGAACATATTCACGATTCGGAATTCCATCGAGATAATTTGTGACAACGGCTCTCAATTCATCGGCAAGAGGACCCAAGATTTCTTGACATCTTGGGGTGTTAAGATGGTGACATCTTCGCTGTTCACCCTCAAGCCAATGGACGAGGCGAGTCTAGCAACAAAATAATAATCAAGAACTTAAAAAGAGACTAAACCAAGAAAGGACGTTGGGCGTAAGAGTTACCAATGGTCCTATGGGGTGACAGGACGACATCTAAGAATGCTACCGGTCAAACCCCTATTCACTTGTATTTGGAACCGAATCTGTTATTCCAGCGAAGTCCTTGTACCAACGGCAAGATACGGCTTCATCGACATCCGAACATAATAAAGACATCTTGATACATGACCTGGATACCGTGGACGAGCTAAGGGACATGGCCAAAGTTCGCATGGCGGCATATCAAGAAAGGGTAGCCCGATCTTACAATAAAAACGTAAGGGTTAGAAGGTTTCAAGTAGGAGACTTAGTCCTACGAAAGGCATTCCAAAATACCAAGGAGCCCAATGCAGGCAAGCTCGCCCCAAAATGGGAGGGACCCTACTTAATAGATGCACAAGCCGGAAAAGGAGCATATCGCCTTGCAACCTTGGATGGCCAAATGATACCGCGAAGTTGGAACGCCATTCATCTCAAAAGGTATTACATTTTTTCCCATGAACTCATCTTTCCAGGTATGAATCGTCTTTTAATTCTTTACAACCTTTCTTTTCTCCTATGCATCTTTTTTATTATTTACAAGTTAAGATGTCGCTAATATACTTTGTGGAGAGACGTCAACCTTAGTTGGCGTCCGTTTTTAACGTGTTTCTATCTTATGAGGTATTGACACATTTACATGGGGACATATCGAATGCACGCAAGGAACAACGATTTCTCCTCCGTTAGAGACTGGCCATCTCTTCTCAAGTAAAGGTACACAATCCCTTCTAAGGTTTAAAGAGTTAATTACCTCTTTCTTAAGAAGTTAGGTTACCACACCTTCGCCTGGAGCGCAAGTTATCTCACTAATTGAGGTGTGGGGTGGGCCTATATGGGTAAACTCATATAGCTTACCCATTCCCACTCAGTTAGATGATTGATCTTAAGTATTATTCTTATGGTTATGGCATATTCGTGTCATCTAAGTATCTACGGTTTATGGCATATACGTGTCATCTAAGTATCTACGGTTTATGACGTATACATGTCATCCTAAGTACCTATCCTTTCGACATACTATCATGTCACCATATGTGCAAAACATACAAAAAATTATCCAAAAGAAACAAGCCTTGACGTGCTTGAAAACTATTAAACCATAACTAAACTAAAGCAACCATAAAGTATCCGCACTACCAACAAGAACGTGCACAAGTGTTGGACCAACCCAACACATAAAAATATTGTATTTAGTCCTTATGGACCCATTACAAACCAAATAAAAATAAAAATTGTCTTAAGGGATTCCACCCGGTAAACATCAACAAAATACCAAGAACCAAGTTGTTTTACCTTCTTTTTGTTTAGGTAGCTTCGCCGCAGTGTGTTGCATCCGGTGTCACTTCTCCAACCGCCGGTGCATCCTTGCCAATCGTTTCATACGGACTTGACGACACCTCGCCCTCGTCCGTCACCTCACCTGTCAACTTGAATGATAGGCACATTCCCTATTGATATCCCAAGCACCAGCCTTCCCTTCCTGATATTCCTTCATCATCTTCACCTTGCATTGAGAGACAGTCTTCGCTGCAGCTAGTTTGCAAGAATTCCTCACTTCTGCTATCTCCTTGTTGTGGTCATCCTCACTTTTCGCCAGACTATTCAATAAGTCCTTCACTGTCTGTTCTTGTTCTCCCACTGACTTGCTTAATTGCTCTATAGTCTTCTCATATTCCTTCACCTTATTATCTGATGCCAACTTCTCCTTCCTGACCAAAGCGATGTCAGCTTTGGACTTCTTCTTTACCATTTCAACTTCTTTTGCCAATTCCTCCACGTACCCTACAGTCTGAAAGATGACATCTTGATATTACTAAATGTTATAACAACCTTTGAAACTATTCAATATCCAATTAATGGTGTCTTACCCCAGTCGCCAGGCTCATGAATTTCTTCTTGAAATCTCCCGCTGACATTCCATCAAAGGAGTCTCCAACCTCGATCACTTCCTCTTGGCTAGCTTTTCTCTTCCTCACCCTAGAGCCAATACCAATGCTTTCATCAGGAACAGGACTCTTCTTAGGAGCAGGTGGAGGTTTCTTTTCAATCTTGACAACGGGTTCAGAGAGCATGGCCTCAATATCATCCAGGTCAAAGTCAGACCCTGAAACTACCGGTTTGGAGACTGCATGGACATAGAGATATTGTCAATAACGAATAACACATCAAATTGATGACAGTTATCAAAGGTAACAAGATACCAAGCTTACCAGTAGACATAATTACAGAAGTAGAAGCCTTTATATCCTCCTCGGAATAGTTGACGAAGCTTCCAACAAACCTTTGGGAGACCTCTTATCGAGAGGGAGATCGAAAAACTCTTCGATCTTGGCTAGAGTGTCTTTGGCGGTGGAAACAATTCTCCCCAATCAATATCTACATAAAAGCAAGAACAATTACAATTCGGTTTGTCTCAAGAACGAGGATGTCACAAGAGTAAGAATTTAAGTACCTCCACTTGTTCCATTGCTTCGATATCTCATCCTTTTCTCCAATCGACGTCCTATCCACCAAGAAAAATCTATTCTTCCATCCCCTATCACGGAGGATGTGGTGCTCATCAAAGGATTTCTACCCGATTTCTTTCTAAAAAGGTACCTTTTGGAACCAAAAAGTTGAAGATCATAGGAATAGGCAATTTCGGGAAGCCCTAGGTTTAGTCCGTTTTCTCGGTTTACTTTGAGGACAAAAGCAAAAACTCGCCAGGCCATTGGCATAAGTTGAGCATAAGCCAGTTGAGTTTTTCGAAAGAACTCAGTAACCAACAGTGGAAAAGGGTAACTAAACCCTAGAAGGAAGGGATATTCGAAGAAACAGATCCATTTGAGGGAAATATGGTCAGACCTAAGTTTTATGGAAAAGGGATGAAAAATTGCACCACTTGGGAAGCAACATTATTGTTTTATGGACTCTATTTGAGAATCGTTGAACAAACAAGTTTCTTCAAATTTGGTTTAGTGAGAAGATTTCCGCAAACAAAATCGTCGAGATTAATCTCTACGGGACCTTGTGGGGATGACGCTTTCTTGGGTTTGGGCCTTGAGACAACCTAGTTTTACCCATGGTTGACAAAGCAAAAAGAGAAAAATAAACAAAGGAAGAAGGTGAGAGACGGAGGAATTTTACCTTGGAGACGAACGGCGTCGTGGGCCAACGGAGGTGAAAAGAAGCTTTGAGAAGATTAATTTATCCTCTCAAGCGGTTAATAAAAAGAAAAAGAATTCCTTTTCAAAAATAACTCTTCTCCCCAACCGTCCATTTCAACGCCACGTCTTCCAAAACGTCCCATCAAGCAGAGCGGACAGTTGGACCATTAATTCAAAAGAAAAAACATTTTGCCTCTTCAGTTGCCAACATAGTCAAATGTTTTTGGGGACAAATTGTTGTGGGCATTTTTTCAACATGGCGACATCGTCAATTGATCCCGCATATCGAGATGTCATTACACTTTGTAAGTATTGTTTTAATATTTACTTGTTCAATATTTCCTAATATTCTTATTCTTATTTTTCGCAATTAAGAGAGGAATGCGGAACAATCTCCAAGCACGTTCAACAGACCTTCAAACGGCTAGGGCGACTTGGTCTCACGGAGGTTGAAGTGATAAACCAAAATGCCGAGATTATAGGAACCATATTGACTCTTTCATATCTACTTGTATTTAAGGGGAAATGGAGACGGAAAAACACATTCATGCTCATACGCACACACTCTACACAAAAAGCTCTTGTAATCCACTCCATTATCTTCCAAAGTTGTATTTGTGATCATTATAGTGAAACCTTTAAGGTTGGAGACCTAACTCCCGGGGTTTTTTCCAAAGAGGTTATCACCTCCAAGGTTTTCCTCGTTAAAAAATCGTGTTGTCATTATCTCTTTTTCATTCTTTTGTTCCATATAATCGAATTCCATAGTTCCCTCCTTATTGTTCAATCCACACACTAAACATAGTTAAGATTCTACTTTATTGTTTTTTCTACCAAAACACCTGTTAACAAAGTCTTTTAATGCTTCCGTGGGTTGCTGAGTGATACGATTAAGGTCGCTGGTGAGTTTTTCAAATCGTCGGCTGCAAGAAAATTGATTGTTGAAGAGGTTGACAAGTTGAGCGAATGAGCCAATAGAACCAGAAGGTTGACGGATCAGCCACTTCAATGTCGGGCCTACTAATGTTGAACCGAATCCTCGACATAAGCAAGCTTCACAAAACTGGAGCGGGATGCGAACAATCTCCATCTTTTCTTGGTAGTGGGCGACATGCTCCTCAGGATCTGAACTTCCATCGTATAGCTTCATGGTAGGAATGCTGAATCCTTTCGGGATGTCGATATGTGCAATTGCTGGAGTAAAGCGAGATTGATTGTAACATGTCGGGGAGACTTGTTGGATAGGCGGGGTGACACCAGGCACATTCATGATCATGTCTCTCAATTCCTGAAGCTGATTCGCAACGTAGGTTCCTGCAAAAGGGTTAGTGGTACGAGCAGTATTATCTAAAGCAGGATTATTATTGAAATTAACGAAAGAATTAACATTATCTGTAGAGGATGTCAGAACAGTGCTATTAGTGAAGATGGGCCCTTCTGGAAAGGTCATCCTGTAGGCACCGGTAGCTAAGGGTGTTGACATTGCCACAGAAGTAGTAACAGGAGGGGAAGATGTTGACATCCTTATAGATGAAGCCATTGGTAGGAATTCATTGAAAGTTTGAGGGCTGTCCCCAGTGTTGAAATCAAGGACTCTAGGACGGTAAGGAGAAACATTATCCATTCTTTTGGAAAGTAACTACTGCTCCTTTTGCACCTTGATCAAGCTTTCGGCTATCACGGAGGTACTATTTTGTTGACGATCTAGCTGATTCTTCATCTGCATTAGCATGCTCTTGATCTCAAGGTCAGGAGATGGTGACATCTGCTTCTTGCCAGAATTCACAGGATGAGGAGGAGGCAACGTTTCTTGGCTTCCGGTTGTCGACCGGCTACTGGTTTGAGGATTCACACTGCTAGGAAGGGTTTTGGTGACGGCGAAAGTCAAAGGTTGAGTAGACATGGTAGAAAAGGTGAGAATATTGAACCAATTAAAAAACCAATGTCCCCATGGTGGGCGCCAAACTGTTTTGGTTAAAAACAATCAACAAAGAAGAAATTTGAAATGAAACGAAGGAGGGTGCAATGGAATAAAATTGGTGCAATAATGTAATCAAGATGGCTCGGTCATGTAACGAGGAAAACCCTTGAGATAACTATCTCACCGGCACAAAACCTCGGGAGGTGATTATGAGCACCTACCTTCTCAACACAATTGTATTATCTTTGAATTACAAAGATAGAAAGCTATGGCAGATTACAAGTGTTCTTGAGCTGTGTGAGTGTAATGCGTATGTGTATGTGTTCGTATATGTGTGTGTTCATATGTGTGTGTGTTTTTCCAGCCATGAGCTTTAAATAATAAAAAGAAAACAGAAAAAATCAAATCCTAACTAACTAAACTGTTTTGGTTAAAAACAATCAACAAAGAAGAAATATGAAATGAAACGAAGGAGGGTGCAATGGAATAAAATTGGTGCAATAATGTAATCAAGATGGCTCGGTCATGTAACGAGGAAAACCCTTGAGATAACTATCTCGCCGGCACAAAACCTCGGGAGGTGATTATGAGCACCTACCTTCCCAAACAATTGTATTATCTTTGAATTACAAGATAGAAAGCTATGGCGGATTACAAGTGTTCTTGAGCTGTGTGAGTGTAATGCGTATGTGTATGTGTTCGTATATGTGTGTGTTCGTATGTGTGTGTGTTTTTCCAGCCATGAGCTTTAAATAATAAAAAGAAAACAGAAAAAATCAAATCCTAACTAACTCCCTTACAATCTCGGCAAGTCATCCTCATCTTGACCTAGTCTTTGATCCGTTGAAAGGAGTCTGTTGGTCATGGCTTTTCTCACATGCCTTTTTTATCCCTGTGATAAAATATAACAGAAATAAATAATTGTTATTAAATAATTAATTTTTACCTTGCCCTCGAGTGCGAAGAAGTTGACATACTGAAAAACTCAAGATGTATCAATCCTGAATTTTACCCATAACAATTGTCCCAAAAAAACTGTCTTTTAAATGAATTTAAAAGGTCAGTTTTTTCTTCAACCTTCTAGAAGCCCTGCGGTTTAATTAATGGAGAAGAGACGTGGCGGTTGAGGGTTAATCTCTTAATTAATTACCGTAATCACTTCCCTAGATCTAGGGCTCAAAACCAAAATCCCTTTTCACTTTCTCCTTTACCTTTTCCAATCATTTTCATCCGTTCTTCTTCACGGCGGTGATTCCTGCTTTGTAGGTAAAAAATCCTTCCCTCCTTTTCTCTTCCTGTTTCTTTTTTTCAAACATGGTGAAATCAAAAAGGGAAAAACCGAGAAAAATCCTCCGAGTTTACACGAGGACGGGGGTTTTTCGTGTGAAGGTTTGTTGACAAAACGGATGAAGAAATCTGTGTTTTCAATAACGAACTGATCAAATCTCTTAAAGATCGACACTGCTTCCCAGATTCTACCATCTTTAGGCCGTTCGATGTTCTTCTTAGGTCTGACTTCGTTTCCCCAAAATGGGTTTGTTTTTATGAATATCCCTTTACTCTAGGTTTTTCCTACCCCTTCCCTGCAATGATAAATGAGTTTTTTAGAAAGACTAACCTTTCTTTTGTACAAGTGATGCCCATGGTTTGGAGAATCTTTTCTTGTGTCTTGAGGGTAAACCGTGAACTCGGTTTAGATATAGGTTTGAAGGAATTAGCCTTTGTGTATGAACTCCAAACGTTTGGTTCCACGAGATACCTTCTTAAGACTAGGTCTGGTATGAAGCCTTTGTTTTTGAAAGTCACTGTAAGTGATAGGGGTTGGAAATCGAAGTACTTTTTTGTCGAGAAGGACTCTTTGGAGGAAGGAGACTTCTTGGCGACTGAATGGAATAGGGAAGGTATCCTTCTTATAAATTCCAATTTTCTCTTCTTTCCCGCACTTACATGTTGTAATTTCTATGTTGGATTTTGCTGCCATTGACTGGGTGAAGCTTTTCCCTCCATCTACTAAAACGGTTGGGAAGGTGAATAGGCTGTTAGAGTTCTCAGAAGGGGAAAGATCCTTTCAACCTGGTCAAGATATAACCGTCTCTGAAAACAAAGAGATACCCCCCTCCACTGAAATGTCTACTGGTAAGTTTATTTGATCCTTGTGTTACTTTCCTTGGTATCTCTTGATTCTGCATTCTTCTGATAATGTACTTCTCTTGACAGTTTCAAAATCAACTGCTGGTTTTTCTCTTAAAGACCTTCAGGACTTTGTGGGCCAAACCCAGTCGAGTAACCAGATGCTGGTGCCAAAAAAGGAGATGGAGGCACCTTCTGTTGGAGCCAGGGTAAAAAAGAGGAAAAGCAGCTCTAAGGAGGTAATTGTTTTGGATGAAACGGGATTAGGAGATGCAGAAGAAGCTTTGGCAAGGGTTGCAGTGGTAGGTTTCTATGAAAACAGAGTTTCTAACATATTCCTAAATAATGTATCTTAAGGTTACTATTCGAATTTTTGGCTTTTATAGGGTATTGATACTGCTAAGGCGAAAATGAATAGTCTGGAGGAAAGAAATAGGAAGCTAGTGCTGGAAAATATTCAAATCAAGAAACAGAGTGAAGCTGGGGCAAAGAAGATTGGAGATTTGCAGAAGGAAGTGGAAAGCTTGATGACAGGGATGTCTTCCCTTCAAGACACACAGCTGCACGAGATTGAGGATTTGAAGAAGAGTATGATGGCTTCTGCTGCTCAGAGCATGATTGCAATCAAAATTCAAATGATGGAAGAGTTCTACTCCGGGAAGCATACAGAGTGGAATGTTGAGCAACAACGTTCCCTTTTGAAGACTTTGGAGGCTAAAGGAGAGGATGTAGGAGAAGGATCCTCTGCAGCCAAAGGCAATGATATCTTGGATGAAGGAGCAACATCAGCGGCAGTAGCCACCCCGTGAAGGAACATGGTAAAAAATTTTGGTTTCGAAAACTTTGAAATATTTTGGTTTTAAGTGGGCTGTTTCCCAAAGACAATTTTTTTTTTGTTTGTAATGGACCCATAAGATAATACGTTTTTCAAGGGTTGGGTTGGTCCAACTTTTTTATGATTTCTGTAGGAAAATCTTTACTTGGGTTTTCGGAAAAAATCTCCCCAAGTATCTTTATGAAAATGTTTTAAGAAATTAGTATGTTAACTTCTTCATAGATGGTAATAACTTGCGAGTGGATGTAGAAATCCTTTGCAATTACGTAGATTGACATGTAAATGTCAATAACCGTTTGTACTTAGATGACACGCAAGTGTCATAACCATTTGTAAAGATCTTAGGGTCTAACCCATTGATTGAGTGATGATGGGTAATTCGTATATATTAAACATACGGGCCCACCACACACCCCAATCAAGGTTGACATCGTGCGCTCCAGGCGAGGTATTTAAATCTTTAAGCGGTGAAAGAAAGTAATTTCTTTAAACCTTTGAAGGGATTAAGTACCTTAAACGGAGGTGAGATGGCTAGTCTCAAAATGGTTGTATTCACGAGGACTTGTATTGAATTTGGAGACTTCTATTTCTTGCAAAATAACAAGTTAATGAAAGATTTCGACATCTTTTCTGATGTCACATTTTATTTGATAAAAGAACTATAAGAATACTTTTTAAATAAAGAGTAAGAGATAGTTCGTAGGATTTAAGATGATAAGTTCCTGGGAGGATGCTTACATCTTAACCAATGAGTTGTATTCTAATGCTTCTTATTTCCTTACAAAACAGAAACATGTTAGAGGTGGGCGTTAGCTTAGCTAACGCCCCTCCGATGCTTAAGTCAGTAATTACTCAAGAATAGAATAAAAATGGAAACAAGTACTTTTACTGAACTTAGTATAGTAAAGATCGTACCTTGGTTTTATTTGAAAAATAATCACGCAAACTTACATAAAGTAGGCTTTGAGGTGGATTGCGTTCCAGCTTCTGGGAATCCTTGCTCCTTCTAGAGTCGATAGCCAATAGGAACCTTTACCTGCTTCAGCATCCACTAGGTATGGCCCTTCCCATTTGGGAGCCATTTTTCCTGCATTGGGCTCTCTTGTGTTTTGAAACACCTTACGCAGGACTAGATCACCAACTTGGAATTTCGAAACCTCACATTCTTGTTGTAGGATCTTGCAATCTTCTGCTGATACGCTGCTATCCTGATTTTAGCAAGGTCCCTTAGTTCGTCAATAGTGTCTAAGTCGTGACTTAGATTGGCATCATTTTGTTCAGGTGTCACCATCTTGAATCTGGCAGTGGGGATGATAACTTCCGCTCCAAACACTAAAGAATAGGGGGTTTGACCGGTTGCGTTCTTTGGTGTGGTTCTATCTGCCCATAGGACAAAGGGAAGCTCTTCTGCCCATCTTCCTTTCTTTTGATCTAGTCTTTTCTTTAAATTATTGATGATTATTTTGTTGCTTGATTCTGCCTGGCCATTAGCTTGAGGATGGACAGGTGAAGATGTCACAATCTTAACTCCCCACCTAGTGAGAAAATCTTGGGTCTTCTTGCTGATGAACTGAGAGTCGTTGTCACATATTATTTCAGATGGGATTCCAAACCTACTAAATATATTTCTTTTAATGAAGGATATAACTTCCTTGTCACGAACTTGCACATAGGATTCAGCCTCAATCCATTTAGAGAAATAATCAGTCATAGCAAGCAAGAAAACTTTTCCCCCAGGAGCTTTAGGCAATTTACCCATTATATCCATTCCCCATCTCATGAACGGCCAAGTAGAGATGATTGGATGAAGCAATTCTGCAGGCTGATGCAAGATGTCGCTATGTCTCTGGCAGGAATCACATTTCTTGGCAAAGACGGTAGCATCCTGTCTCATTGTTGGCCAGTAATAACCCATCCTTAGAGCTTTCGTATATAAACACGCCCCCAGAATGGTTACCACATGATCCTTCATGAAGTTCTCTTAGGACTTCTTTAGCTTGGTCGGCTTCGAGACATCTCAAATATGGTCCTGCAAATGATTTCTTAAATAGCACATTATCTATTAATATAAACCTTGAAACCCTTACCCTGAATGTTCTAGCATTCTTTTCATCATCAGGGATAGTGCCATCTTGAAGATATTTAATTATTGGCATCGTCCAAGATATCTCCATCTGATTATCAGGGATATCATCATCTATACAGAATAGTTCTAATCTTTCCACAACAGGGATGTTAACATGTATGATTGGGATATTGGTCTGAGATAAAATTTTGAAAGCTGATCCAAGATTGGCCAATGCATCTGCTTGAGAATTATCTTCTCGGGGTATTTGTTCGAAAGAGAATATTTGAAATTTGCTCGCCAGAATTTTTACTATGCCCAAATAAGCTGTCATCTTGGCATTTTTTGCTGCATAGGAACCGTTAAAATGATTTACAAGTAATAATGAATCACTATATACCTGTATTGCTTTGATGTTCATGTCTAGAGCCACGGATAGGCCCACGATTAAGGCTTCGTGCTCTGCCTCATTATTTGTGGCTTTAAAATCACAACTAATGGCCTGGGGTATGATGTCCCCTTGTGGTGACTTTAGGACAACACCTAGCCCGGTGCCCCTCATATTAGAAGCACCATCTGTGTAAAGAGTCCACATCCTCAGGATGTCCCCATCTTAGAGTTGTTGGACTTCAAGTTATACTTCTGGTTGCATACTTGGACTAAAGTCTGCCACAAAATCTGCAAGTGCTTGTGATTTTATTGCTGTTCTAGGCTCATATTTGATGTCATAAGTGCTTAATTGAACAGACCACTTGGCCATCCTTCCTGACATTTCTGGTTTTCTCATTACGCTTTTTATTGGATAGTTAGTACGAATGACAATAATATGAGTTTCAAAATAATGCCTTAACTTAATTGAAGCAGAAATTAAAGCTAAGATTAATTTTTCAAGGTGTGAATACCTGGTTTCCGCATCGAGCAATGTTTTACTTACGTAGTATATTGGCTGCTGGATGCCATCTTGATCACGGACCAGGACGGCACTAACTGCGGTTTCAGAGATAGCTAAGTAGACACACAAGGGCTCACCTTCTTGAGGCTTTGAAAGAAGGGGAGGTGTTGATAGGTACAGCTTCAAATCTTGAAAGGCTTGTTCATGCTTATCAGTCCACTCGAACCTAGAATTCTTCTGTAAGATGTCATAGAATGGTTTGCATCTATCTGAGGATTTTGAGATGAATCGATTCAATGCTGCCACCTTCCCTGTCAATCTTTGAACATCTTTTATTGATTTGGGTGACGTTAAGTTGATGATTGCTCTGATCTGCTCCGGGCTTGCTTCTATCCCTCTTTGTGTCACCATGTAGCCCAAGAATTTCCCGGACTTCGTGCCAAAATTGCACTTTGCTGGGTTGAGCTTCATGTTGAACTTGTCTAGGATGTCGAATGCTTGAGCAAGATCTCGAACATGATCTTCAGCTTTCTTTGATTTTATCACCATATTATCGATGTATACTTCCATAGTGTCCCCAATCTGTTCTTTGAACATCATGTTGACAAGCCTCTGGTAGGTAGCACCTGCATTTCTTAGCCCAAAAGGCATTGCAATGTAACAATAAATACCTGTTGGGGTGATGAAGGCGGTATCCTCTTGGTCGGATGGCTCCATCTGGATTTGCTGAAATCCTGAAGACGCATCTAGGAAAGTCAAAACTTCATGTCCACAAGTAGCATCTACCAGAGTATCAATGTGTGGCAAGGGGAATGGATCTTTCGGACAAGCCTTGTTTAAGTCTGTGAAGTCAACACAAACTCTCCATTTTCCGTTCCTCTTTTCTACTACCACCACATTTGCTAGCCATCTTAGGTATTCGACCTCTCTGATCATTTTAGCTTTGAGTAGTCTATCCACTTCTTCTTGAATGATAATATTCCTTTCTTGTGCGAACTTTCTTCTCTTTTGGTGGATCGGTCTGAAAGATGGATCAATGTTGAGTTTATGGGTGATTACATCCTTACTGATGCCTGTCATATCTTCATGTTTCCATGCGAAGCTTTTAATTCTGCTCTGTAAGAGTTTGATAAGGTCTTCCTCTATTTCTGCTGGAACATCTTGGCTAACCAGCACTTTGAGATCTGGGTTTGAGGGATCTAAGAGTATCTCTTTCAAACTATGTTCCTTCGCCTCCAGAACCTCACGGGCCTTTCTCTGTAATTGCTATGCTGTCTTAGGGGTCGTTGACGCCTTCATGGAAGTCATGTAACATTCTTTAGCTGACTGTTGATCGCTGTAAACCTTGACAACTCCCCAAGGTGTCGGCATCTTGACACATTGGTGATAGGTGGATGGTACAGCCTTCATCAAATGGATCCACGGTCTTCCCAAGATCACATTATAACAAGTTGTACTATCGATTACACATAATTTCTCCATGGAATTGATACCTTCGACGTAACTGGAAGTGTGATCTCGCCCACTGTACTTTTGGTTTCTCCACTGAAGCCCACGAGCACCGAGGTCCTCTTTACAATCTTTGTCTTGGATTTTCATTTCCTTGAGCATCCAACATGATGAGATTCACGTAGCCCCCATCTATTAGGATACGTCTGGCCTTGCAGTTGGCTATCTGAAGTGCAACAACCAAGGCGTCATGATGTGGATCCATAACATTGTCCCGATCACTTTCTTCGAAGGAGATGGTATCTTGAGACGTGAGCTGTGACATCTTGGAGGATCTCTCGGGTTTCTCATCCTTAGCTTGCTTAGCGAATCTCTTAGCTGCAGAATAAGAAGTACCACAAATATCAGAACCACCACTAATAACATTAATTACCTTTGTTACCGGTGGAGGAGATGGTGGACTGGTTGTAACGGGTTCTTTGTTCTCCATCTTGGTCTTGCGGTTCCCAAGGAGCTCTTTAAGATGTCCTTTAGACAATATGTAACTAATCTCCTTCCTTAGTGCGATGCAATCTTCGGTAAGGTGTCCAAAGTCTTCATGATAGGCATACCATTTGGATTTGTCCTTCCAGCCGGATGACTTGTCAGTCTTTCGGGGCCACCTTGCTTTATCTCCAAGATTGCTCATAGCATAGAGAATACCTGAAACATCCACAGAAAAACAATAATCAGATATTTTAGGAGATTCAATATCATCATCTACGTCATCTTCCACATAATTGACTTTTTTATGTTCATTTCTGTGGTAGGGTCTAGATCTATTCTGTTTTTGATGAGATGACTCAATCTTCCTATCGGGATGGTCATATGTTGAAGCTTTATCAGGATTCTTGGATTGTTGCATCTTGTCCTCTTCCAGCCTGCTAAATCTTACGGCCCGATTTCGGATATCTTCCATCTTCTTGCAGGGGTTCATCACCAGGTCTTCATAGTAAGGAGAATCCTTCTTCAAGCCCATTTTGAAAGCTTCTGCAGCTGTTGCCATGTCCAGGTTGGGGATCTCCAAGACTTCTTTGTTAAACCTGTTAACAAAGTCTTTTAATGCTTCCGTGGGTTGCTGAGTGATACGATAAAGGTCGCTGGTGAGTTTTTCAAATCGCCGGCTGCAAGAAAATTGATTATTGAAGAGGTTGACAAGTTGAGCGAATGAGCCAATAGAACCAGGAGGTTGATGGATCAGCCACTTCAATGCCGGGCCTACTAATGTTGAACCGAATCCTCGACATAAGCAAGCTTCACGAAACTGGAGCGGGATGCGAACAATCTCCAACTTTTCTTGGTAGTGGGCGACATGCTCCTCAGGATTTGAACTTCCATCGTATAGCTTCATGGTAGGAACGCTGAATCCTTTCGGGATGTCGATATGTGCAATTGCTGGAGTAAAGCGAGATTGATTGTAACATGTCGGGGAGACTTGTTGGATAGGCGGGGTGACACCAAGCACATTCATGATCATGTCTCTCAATTCCTGAAGCTGATTCGCAACGTAGGTTCCTGCAAAAGGGTTAGTGGTACGAGCAGTATTATCTAAAGCAGGATTATTATTGAAATTGACGAAAGAATTAACATTATCTGTAGAGGATGTCAGAACAGTGCTATTAGTGAAGATGGGCCCTTCTGGAAAGGTCATCCTGTAGGCACCGGTAGCTAAGGGTGTTGACATTGCCACAGAAGTAGTAACAGGAGGGGAAGATGTTGACATCCTCATAGATGAAGCCATTGGTAGGAATTCATTGAAAGTTTGAGGGCTGTCCCCAGTATTGAAATCAAGGACTCTAGGACGGTAAGGAGAAACATTATCCATTCTTTTGGAAAGTAACTCCTGCTCCTTTTGCACCTTGATCAAGCTTTCGGCTATCACAGAGGTACTATTTTGTTGACGATCTAGCTGATTCTTCATCTGCATTAGCATGCTCTTGATCTCAAGGTCAGGAGATGGTGACATATGCTTCCTGCCAGAATTCAAAGGAGGAGGAGGAGGCAACGTTTCTTGGCTTCCGGTTGTCGACCGGCTACTGGTTTGAGGATTCACACTGCTAGGAAGGGTTTTGGTGACGGCAAAAGTAAAAGGTTGAGTAGACATGGTAGAAAAGGTGAGAATATTGAACCAATTAAAAAACCAATGGCCCCATGGTGGGCGCCAAACTGTTTTGGTTAAAAACAATCAACAAAGAAGAAATTTGAAATGAAACGAAGGAGGGTGCAATGGAATAAAATTGGTGCAATAATGTAATCAAGATGGCTCGGTCATGTAACGAGGAAAACCCTTGAGATAACTATCTCGCCGGCACAAAACCTCGGGAGGTGATTATGAGCACCTACCTTCTCAAACAATTGTATTATCTTTGAATTACAAAGATAGAAAGCTATGGCGGATTACAAGTGTTCTTGAGCTGTGTGAGTGTAATGCGTATGTGTATGTGTTCGTATATGTGTGTGTTCATATGTGTGTGTGTTTTTCCAGCCATGAACTTTAAATAATAAAAAGAAAACAGAAAAAATCAAATCCTAACTAACTAAACTGTTTTGGTTAAAAACAATCAACAAAGAAGAAATTTGAAATGAAACGAAGGAGGGTGCAATGGAATAAAATTGGTGCAATAATGTAATCAAGATGGCTCGGTCATGTAACGAGGAAAACCCTTGAGATAACTATCTCGCCGGCACAAAACCTCGGGAGGTGATTATGAGCACCTACCTTCCCAAACAATTGTATTATCTTTGAATTACAAGATAGAAAGCTATGGCGGATTACAAGTGTTCTTGAGCTGTGTGAGTGTAATGCGTATGTGTATGTGTTCGTATATGTGTGTGTTCGTATGTGTGTGTGTTTTTCCAGCCATGAGCTTTAAATAATAAAAAGAAAACAGAAAAAATCAAATCCTAACTAACTCCCTTACAATCTCGGCAAGTCATCCTCATCTTGACCTAGTCTTTGATCCGTTGAAAGGAGTCTGTTGGTCATGGCTTTTCTCACGTGCCTTTTTTATCCCTGTGATAAAATATAACAGAAATAAATAATTGTTATTAAATAATTAATTTTTACCTTGCCCTTGAGTGCGAAGATGTTGACATGCTGAAAAACTCAAGATGTATCAATCCTGAATTTTACCCATAACATGGCCGTTGTGGTAATATAGGAAATCATAATAGAAAATCTTGCAAGGAGCCTATGTAATAAGTTGATGGTATTTTTAGATTCTTAAATATTGATCATTGTTTTGACGATTCATATTTGGTTTTTACAATTTAATATGAGAACATTTAATGCAGTTTTAAACATTAGTGAACTTAAGTTCACAGTTTTTTACTTAAGTTCACAGTTGTTTTCTGAACTTACGATTCAGAAATGCTCATTTTTATTAAGTTCACAGTTGTTTTTACTAAGTTTACAGTTGTTTTCTGAACTTAGATTCAGAGATGCTCATTTTTTATTATGTTCACAGTTGTTTTTATTAAGTTCACGGTTGTTTTGTGAAATTCAGCTTCAGAAATGCTCATTTTTTCTTAAGTTCACAATTGTTTTTCTTAGGTTCACAGTTTTTTTCTAAACTTACGATTCATAAATCCTCATTTTTTATTAATTTCACAGTTGTTTTTGTCATATATTGGTTCACATTGCAAAACATTCAGAAAACATAAAAACATAGAAAAACAATACATTCAGAATACATGATATCTTCATTAACAGAATAATATCAAAATATGAAAGTACTTGTCCTGAACTACATATAATTTTACCCTGAAACTAATTTGTACCTGTTCAGAAATCTAAAATGTTTACCACAAAAATACATATACTTTCCATGAATTAAACTGAGACCTAAATGTTTGATACCTACTTTAAAGGACTAATTGGAAATATGTTCAGAAAGCTAAAATGTTTACCACAATAATACATGTACTTTCTAGGAATTAAACTGAGACCCAAATGTTTGATACCTACTTTAAAGAATTAATTGGAACATCAACAATCATCTGGTATGTCATCCAGATCCCCCAAATCTATACTTGCTGTGTAAACATCATTCAGAAAGTCTTTAAACATTTGAGCCCAAAATTGTTGGACTTCTGTCTTGGAAATCTTCTTTTCAATTGTTCCTTTCTTCAACATTTTCTCAACCATCATCAAAACCATAAATCCACAATCAACACTTGACGTAGGCTGCTGAGGACATTCTTTGACGGTAACAAAATCTTCATATTCAGGACTATCTTTATTTGATATGATCAATGCCTTTGTATGTTCAAACTAAAAAAAATAAAAGAAAGAAAGAAACAAAAACATTAAAGTATAGTTAGTCTGGTATTTATGTTGATGGAAAAAAATAAAAAATAATACTTGAAATAATATTGTAGTAATCCATTTACCATTTGTCTAGCAGCGAATTCATATTTGTCAGGGTGACCTTTCTTAGGGCGCAATGTGTTATCGAACCTATACTCTGCATCTTCTGTATCAAACACTAACAATGTCCAATGCTCTGCACGATTTTTAGTCTGATCTATGTGAATTGGAATTAAGATAAACCTCTTTCTGTCTTTGCAATATTGCTTGAAAGGCCCATCAATTTGTTCTTTGACAATGTCTTTGGACCATTCATTTCTCAGATAGGTCTGCAGAGTAGAATATAACTCTTAATATATTTCACTAGACTAAAAGAAAGGAAAAAAATCATATCTACAAAAATAATGCTCATTCATTTGTTTATACCGATGCATTTGCTGTAATTACTCCTACTGATTTGTTTGATTGTGAGGAATTATCCATAATTGCTTTGTTCTTATCAACCAATATTGACAAATATCCATCAATCACCTGTCAAAAAAATTAGTTATTGTTAAATAACTGAGAACTTAACAAAAACAACTGTGAACTTAAAAACAAACAAATAATCAACATACTGCGTCCTCGGTTGACTTGTCATGTGCTATCTCATGTAAATGCTCAACACTCACATAAACAATTCTTTGGCCCATGCACTCCCTCTGCACCATAATTATTTAATATATAAATATATGAGTCTCAACATAATTATTACGTAAAATGTTACTAAAAAGGATAAATGAGTACTTTACTTAAAACCTTGAAATGCCAACATCGTATTGTATTGTTGGACAGTTTCTTCAGCAATATTTTTGGTTGTCAAACTGAAAAGTCTATTGAAAGAAGGGTGAGCTTCCTTAGCCTCAACAATTTTTTCTTCTTGTTTTTCTTCTGTTTTCTTGCCTTTATCTTCAACTCTCAACCTCTTTGATTGACGAGCTGGTATCTGAAATTCAAAAGTATCATCAACAGCCTTTTTTCTTTTTCTGTCTTTCACATTCTTTATCATCGAACGCATCTCCTCAGTTTGAGTTTCTGCATCCACCTTCTCCTTTCTCATATTCTCCATTATTTCTTCAAGCTTCTTCTTCTCATTAACATGTGAAATTTCCATTTATTTCAACTTATTTTCATAATCAATCTTTAAACAAATGATTTCATTTTCTCTTTCTTCCTCTTTCAGTTGGTTTTCTTTCTTCAATTCCTCCAATTCTTCAACTCTCAGAGTAGCTTCCTTCAATTCCCTAAGAAGCTACTCATTATCAGTAATCAGCTTTTCCTTCTCACTTTTGAGATCATTGATCTCACATTGGTATCTTTTTTCTGTGCTTGATGGTTCATATTGATTCTTTTCAGCCACCTTGGGAGTGAGGTCAGGCGTTTGCAAAAAAATCAAATCAGTCAAAACCACATCTTCGGAAAAAACCTATTTAAAAAAGGTTAAAAATCAGTTAAAATCAGTTAAAGTATTGTTTGTGTCATTAATTTAAGTTCACAACTGTGAACTTAATAAAAACAACAATGAACTTAAGAAAACAACTTTGATCTTAACATAAACAACTATGAACTTTATAAAAACAACAGTGAACTTAAGTAAACAACAGTGAACTTAGGGAAACAACTCTGTGCTTAAGAAAACAACTGTGTGCTTTAAGAAAACAACTGTGAACTTAACAAAACAACTGTGAACTTAAGAAAACAACTGTGAACATAAGGAAATTGAAGACATTCACTGATCAGAATTGATTCTAAAATTTAATATTCTTAAAGCAACCGATGAACTTAAGAGCATAGTTGTGTAAAAAACTTTGTAAAAGCAATGTAATGAAAAAATTAAATCACTCACAGTTCTTGCTGACTCTTAAGATGGAACTGTTTGATTTGGCACACCTTCTTCATTTCTACTCCCTTCCTTATTCACATCCTCTTCTTCAATCAACTCAAAACTTGTAAACATTTGCTTTTCTTCATTGGTTAAAACCAATTCTTTCTCAAGAATCTATTTATCAAAAAAGAAAAATCAGATCAGTATACTTAATATGATGATGAAAACAACTGTAAACTTAACAACAACAATTGTAACATTAATGTAAACAACTTACATCATTACCAACCAATCGATCAATACGCTTTGCCTTGAAATTGTCAAGCTTCACACTTCATAAATCAAGGAACAATCCTCCTCTCTGAAAGTCCTCTGGTATGCTCATAGAACCAATACTAGAAAATAAATAAATAACATAAAAGTTTTTTTCAATATATGATATATTATATAAATATAACTATGTGAATAGCAAAACGAAAATAGACACACTTACAGATAGTGCAACAACACATCCAGACACTAGATGGGGAGTCCTAAAATTTTTCCTGATTGAATTCATCAATTTTTCATGAATAGCTCCAGCCCAATTGTAGATCTTCATATTTTCAATATTATCCACACATTGAAAAAAAGAGTGTGGTATAATATCACCCGACGAAGCAAAAAATAACGTTGCCATGGAATAAACTGTAATCAACTTTACAAAATTCTCAACACATTCATCTTCCTCACTGTTTCCTATTCCTCTGATTACATCCTTGAGCTTGGATGTTTTTATTCTACTTTTCACATCTGAAAATCTTTTTGCTGTTAGGGAACATGAGGCACTACTAGAAAAAGGCCGTTTACCGACGGAAATTTCCGTCGGTATTTCTACAAATCCGTCGCTAAATGGATATTACCGACGGAAATAGTCCGTCGGATTCCGTCGGAAATAATTGGTTGGTAATACCGACGGACAAATTCCGCCGGTATTTCCGTCGGATTATCCGCCGGAAAATAAAAAATTCCGCCGGAAAACGTCCGTCGGAAATGAGTTACGCCGGCCGGTTAACCGGAGCAATACCGGAGGTTACCGATGGAAATATCCGTCGGAAATAAAATTATTACCGACGGTTATAACCGTCGGAAATCAAAAAATTTACCGTCGGATCTGTCCGTCGGAATATAAACCCTGAACTGACGGATATGTCCGTCGGTATTTTGAGTATTATTTTTTTATTTTTTATTTTCCGACGGATATTTCCGCCGGAAAAATTGAATTATTTATTTTTTGTATTAGTTTACCGACGGAAATTTCCGTCGGTAATCTGGCCAGATTTTAAAAAAAAAAAATTTGTTTTATTATTAAACCACCTGTAAAAGGCTGTAAACCTGTTCAAACAACCTGTTTTAAACAACTACAAACTACAAACTACAAACACACACAAACAACCCAATTACAAACTACAAACACACACAAACAACCTGTTTCGCTTGTACATCAAATAAAATACATATGTTTGTCCAAATCAAGCGACATGGGAAGGGGAAAGGGGAAACCGCCGGGAAAGGGGAAAGGGAAACGGCCGGGAAAGGGGGAAAGGGGAAACGGGGAAAGGGGAAAGGGAAAGGGGGAAAGGGGAAACCGCCGGGGAAAGGGGAAAGGGGAAACGGCCGGGGAAAGGCCGGGGAAAAAGGGAAAGGGAAAAAGAAACTACATATGTTTGTTTGTTTAATTACATGTCAATGAAAATTCATGTTTAACAACCACGAGCGCCGCCACCTGCTGCTACCGCTATCACCACCATGCATGTATAAACCTATCAAGATATTAATTAAAAAACAATATATCAATATATATACAAATAAAAGACAATAATAAAATGTAAACATTATATATATGACATTTACAATTAAATGATACTTACCGGCCATCGGGAGAGATAGATATTTCCATTTTTCCTTCCTCATTAATAATTGCGTCCAAATTAACCCGCTCGGATGGTTCACTACGTCCGTAACCGTAAGTAGATCCCCTCCCTCCCGTCCTTGGTGAAACAAGACGATGGACAAAACCCGCAACCTTCCCTCTCTTTGAACGATTGCCACCTCGACCCGACATATCTAAACTAGTATATTATATATGTAGACGAAAATATTATCAAGTAGAACAAAATTTAAATATTACATAGCATGTAAAGAGTAACCAAGTAAACAAAACGTGGGTAACGGTGTGGACTTGGTGTCTGTCGCATTGCACTTCTTGCGGCTTTAAAATAGAAATGACAATATGAAAACAAGAAATAATGGAGTTCACATGGACCGGTGGTTTCAGATAAGGTTGTTTTACTAAAAACAAAAGAAGCAAAATAATGGAGTTCACTTGACCGCTTGAATTTGAAATAATATTGTTGTTTTCTTTAAAATAGAGAGAGAGAGGGTTTACATTTATAATGGTGGAGTGGAAAATATCAAGTTTGCACAAAGCATTTGGCCCAAAGATTGAAACTTTGAAAGTAGATTTATTATTATAATAATTAATCAAAGTTTCAATCTTTGGGCCTAACGCTTGTGCAAAAACTTGAGATTTTCCACTCCAAAGCATAACCCCACGGTAGTGGTTGTACGTGATAGTAGTGGGGTTGGCTTCTATCCCATCCCGAAATACACGCATGAATTGCAAATATCACTTTGTCTACTTGCTTTATAATCGAAAATCAAGAAATTTTGACAAAGATAACCCCATGGTCTCCAAGTGCACGACGTAGACTAGGTCAATCAAACACTATCGATTATAATCGACGGTGTAATCAACCATATATGTCTAGTATACACTCAGAGAACAATAGGATTAATGCAACCGAAATATTTCAACTATCGACAATTCAAGCAATTTTAATAGACAATAATGATATTTATATATATACATATATGTATATTTTTATTTTTATTTTTATTGATTATTTTATTTTTTATTTTTTATTATTATATTTATGTCCATTATTATTATTATTATTATTATTATTATTATTATTATTATTATTATTATTATTATTACAGTGATAAGTGATATAAAATGTACAAAACATTATATACAAAACATTATATGAATTAAAACTAAACTGATTCATTCACTACAATCTTGATCACTATCACTACAAAATTCAATTTCTTCTTCACTAGTTTCCTCGTCGTCGTCTTCTTCCTCATCTTCATCATCGGACCCAGATATATACCCTTCTCCTTCCTCATCCTCCACATTGTCATCATCGATTTCATTGAAAGTGACTTCCTCCCCTAGTGGACGGGTGTTTTCGGCCATTAATGCTTCATCCTCCTCGACATTATCATTCAAGTCAATAATCGGAGGTATAGGCATTTCCTCTTCCTGATAACAATCATGTAATGATGAATCAATATTTGAAGTAGACGTTTTTGCACGCAATGGTATATCAAAAGTGCTTCTTGCTTTGGTTTTCCATACGGCCCACCATCCGCTAGACTCTCTTCGTCGACGGGGGTAGGGGGTCATATACACCTGTTGTGCTTGAGATGCAAGAATGAACACATCATCACCATTATGCCTAGAAGAATGCTTTGTCAACGAGATCAAAAGTGCCATGTTTATTAATGCCTCGCTCAGCGTCCCGCCACTCACAATTGAAAAGAACTACAGAATTTCCAAGCAAGTACTCCAATTCAATAACTTCTTTCAATACGCCATAATAATCGAGATTTCCCTTGAGATTGACCCCGCTATTCCAAGTTGATTTCGTTTGGCCATATTCTTCGGTGTGGAATACGTAGCCATTGACAAAATATCCCTTATATACATTCACTCTTAAGGACGGACCGTGTGCTAATGCTTGTAATCTCGCAGCTTTTGCATCTCCAAGGTTGTTCAAAATCTAAATAAAAATACATAGATAATAAAAAACTCATACTTCAAATTCTATTAAAAACATTGAATTAATGAATTGGCATTTACATAATTATTAAACCAGGAGGGAAATTCGTTGTCTGTCCTTATTGAAATCAATTCAAAGCAATGTCTCCCTGTTCTTCGAACATACCGCATTCAAGGAGAACATAAAGTTGCTTAGTTCGTCTTAAAGTTATTAGGATTAACATTACTTAGTGACAAATGAAGAATGCTTACTTCAAGTAGTCCTCGACCTCAAAGATGCTTAAGGAGAATATAGAGTTTAGCCGCATCTAATTCTTTTTTGCTTAGCATGCGCGTGCACTTTCTATTGCCAAGGAATCGACCGGGGAGAAGAAAAACCGAAATTTTTCCATCAGGATCAGTGACTCCCCCATCATAATTGCGTCCCACTTTATTGAACCTTGTCTCAATGTCTGGGTGAAAATATGTTGAAACAAACGACACAATTTCGTCGACAATCACTGATTCAGACATAGATGCCTCAACTTTTGCTCTATTGCTCATTTTCTTTTTCAAACTCCCCAAAAATTGTTCAAATGGATACATCCATCTATACTGAACAGGTCCTCCAACTCTAGCTTCATAAGCTAGGTGCATTGGTAAATGCTCCATTGAATCAAAGAAAGATGGCGGGAATATCTTTTCAAGCTTGCATATTGTCACCACAATGCTCTATTCGAGTCTTTTCATATCCTCAACACGAAGAGTGCAGGAAGTCAATGCTCTGAAGAATTCACTCAATTCTGTTAGGGCAACCCATATTTCATTAGGGAGAATGTCTCTAAATGCAATGGGTAGCAACCTATCCAATAATACGTGACAATCATGACTTTTCAACCCATATACCGCCCCTTCTTCCACATTCACACAGTTGCCAATATTAGATGCATACCCATCGGGAAGTTTCAAATCTTTCAACCACTGCCGAACACGTTGCTTATCCTCTCCCGACGTAACAAAGGGAGCAATTTGGTTTGAAATCTTTTCCATTAACTTTAGTAATGTTCAGATCTTTACGATTGCAAATCGCTTCAAGGTCTAGCCGACCCTTGTCTGTGTCCTTCGTTGAGGTCTTAAAACCCATCACTGTATTGAAAATATTGTCAAACACATATTTTTTTCAATATGCATGACATCAAGGTTATGTCTTATCAAGTTCGTCTTCCAATACGGTAACTCCCAAAATATACTCTTTTTAATCCAGTTATGGTCTTTACCAAATCCGTCTGGTCTATCCTTTGAAAACATCTTTCCCCACCCGACATCAGACACCTCGGACACCTGCTCAAAATATCCTCCCCACTCACGAGGAGGGGGCCCCGTTGCTCAACTCTATTTTTGGTGAAAGCATTCCTCTGTTTACGAAATGGATGGTCACTAGGAAGAAACCGTCTCGTGGCAATCAAACCAACACTGCTTCTTGTAATGCTTTGAAGTGTGAATGCATCCGTATTTTCCATACAATACGGACAGGCCAATCTCCCATGTGTGCTCCATCCCGACATCATACCATAAGCGTGAAAGTCATTAATTGTCCACATCACCGCAGCCCTCATGTTAAAATTTTGCAACTTGAAAGCATCCCATGTCCGGACACCATCATTCCACATGTTTGAGTTCATCCATCGAGGTCGAAGATACACATCAATGTTTTTGCCTGGATTCGAAGGGCCGGGAATGAACAAACTCAAATACATATAAGGATCAGTCATACATAACCACGGGGAAGATTATACACTCGTGACTATAACAGGCCAACATGAATAAGATTTTGCCCTGGTCCAAATGGAGAAAACCCATCTGTACATATCCCCTTATGTTTCTAGGATCCGCAAAGAAAATCGGGGTAAGTGGCATCAAAATGTTTCCATGCTTCACCGTCGAAGGATGAGTCATCACACCCTCTTCACGAGGACACTCTTTGTGCCAACGCATGGCTTCGAGCTTTCTTTCAATGCGTAAATTCGTTGCAACCTGGGAATTAGCGGCATATAACGTGGAATCTGCCCCGAGGCACGTTTTCTTGTGCTTGGCACTACCACGGCGTTGTGGCTTATACCTACTAAGTCCACATATTGAACATGTATCGAGGCCCTCATTTTCTTTATAAAAAAGCATGCACTGATTCTTGCAAGCATCAATTTTAACATACCCAAGACCGATCTGCCCCACCAACTTTTTCGTCTCATAAAAATTGTGAACCATATTATTTTCTTCGGGTAGCATCCGATGTCCCCGTGACATTATACGATCGTAAGTATCTTTGGCTCATATTTGTATCGGCCTTTAATATTTAGAAGCTCACCACTTGCTCTAACACTGTAGCCTTTGCACCAGGATGAATTTTCTCATTTGCAGAGTCCATTAAATCCATAAACTTCTTTGCAATGGGATTTGGTGCCTCTGTTGGATTAGGGTTCCAATCAAACTCTGGGCCAGCCGCATTTCGAACCATATCATTCAAACCGACAGACGGCTCCTCTTCATCAATCAAATGTTCGGGCTCCCTTGGCGGACCACTTGATACGTAGGATGATTGCGAACACTTGTTTCAACCACATAACGCTCCCCGTGCGCTATCCATACCTTGTAACCATCAACAAACCCTGACTCTAAAACATGTTTCTTTACCCATCCAACACTCAGATATTTTCTATTCTTACACTTTTTACAAGGACACCTAATCTTATCACCACGCATGCACTGGGGATGCGCTCTAGCAAACTCCACAAAATGTTCTAAACCTTCTAAGAATTGAGTTCTGACACCCCTTCTACCGGGATTACTACGATTATCCATCCAACTACGATCTTCTCCAGACATAATTAACTCCTGCATTTCATAATGTATTAACAGTTTAGATGTAATTAACGCATTACAATTCCCTAAATTTGGATTACAAACTTAAAAGCAACAAGACATGTTTCTTTAGGTTTAGAATTGGGGTTGGCTTCTATCGCACACCTTATTAAACATTTTTTTAATTATTAATATTTTAAATATTAATATTTAATTCTTTGTTGTAAAGTATATCATTTCCTATGATGAAAGGACAATTCATGTCCATTAGGTTTAGAATTGGGTTGGCTTCTATCCCATCCCGAAATACACGTATGAATTGCAAATATCACCTTGTCTACTTGCTTTATAATCGAAAATCAAGAAATTTCGGCAAAGATAACCCCATGGTCTCCAAGTGCACGACGTAGACTAGGTCAATCAAACACTATCGATTAGAATCGACAGTGTGTAATCAACCATATATGTCTAGTATACACTCAGAGAACAATAGGATTAATGCAACCGAAATATCTCAACTATCGACTATTCAAGCAATTTTAATAGACAATGATGATATTTACAAATCATATAATCGTGCATTTCAAGATCGGTCCACACGGACAATTTAAGAATCGATGACTACATGTTGACCTCAACATGATAAGTTAAAGATTCTTAAACGGGTTTCTAAGCTTTTGTGTTTCAACCGTCACAACGTTACGTCGTAACATTAATTTTTATTCATTACCGTAAAATGCATAATTTTACAATAATGAATTAACACACACATCTATCATATTTTTTAAATTATTAATATTGTGAATAATTTGAAATATTAATTCTTTATTGTAAAATTTGAAATTTTACAATGATGAATTAAATTAACATTTATAAACAAGATAAGAGTCGTTCTCATCCACAACTATCAAAACCCAATCTCATCTTGACCAAGGAAGACAGAGCAAACAAGTTTTTACAGTTTCACTGTAAAAACTCTTATTAAACAGAAAATCCTTGACTCAAACGGCAATGAACTTGTTTGCTCTGTCTTCCTTGGTCAAAGAAGACGAATTTTGATAGCTGTGGGTGAAAAAGGCTCTCATCTTATTTATATTTTGATTCCTCACCTCTCTATAGGTTATTCTCCAAATATTATGAAATTAAAGAGTCTCTATTCCTATTCGAAATGTTTTAACTAACCCTAATCTGTTTTGGGGGAGAAGGGGGCAATATATGGGAAAAGTCAGTGAGGTACTAGGGTTAGTTCTTCGTAAGATGTTGATTAAGTATTCCCAAATCCATTTCAGCCTAATCAATCCACCCCAAGAGGATCCCAAAGTTCCATTTGAGTTTCTCCACCACCCCACCCCAATTATATGTGTGTGTACAAATATAAATGCATATATATGAATGTGATAAAAACTATACGTAAACGAAACTAAGACTTTCCAGCATTTTCTAAATTTTTATCTATGACATTCCCTTATAAGTAAAGAAAATATGAAACCTTGTTCCCATTTAACACAAATATAGATAATAAAAAATTGCAATATTGCAAAGAGAAACATTTAAATCAGGAACCACTTTCACATATAAAAACCATACAGTACACAAAAGCTACAAGGAAATGGGAGCAATTTGACAAAACTTACATTTTGAGCATACATGATTTCTCTCACCCCTATAAAATTCGAACATCTTCAATTATCGCACCAAACATGAATCACACAAAACTGTTTATATACATATGATATACATATGATCGAATTTGCACAGAACCAGTTTAGGGATGTAAAGGCTCGGAACCTTACCTCAGTCAGTAACCGGCGACGGCGACGGCGAACGGCTGTGACACTAATGAGAGAGAGAGATAGAGAGAGAGAGAAAGCGAGTGAGAGAGAGAAATCGGTGAGAGAGAGAAAGCAATTGAGAGAAGAAAGCGAGAGAGAGAGATTCCTTACCGGCAACGGCGAGAACGGCGAACGGCGAGGATCGGCGACGGCGTTGTTCAGAGGTAGCTAGGGTTCGGCACTTCGGCGTTCGTTGATTTCGTTTGTTTGCGAATTGTAAATTACTGAGGCGTAAATGGGTATATATATAACTTAGTTACCGACGGACGAGTCCGTCTGTATTACCGGTGGACATAGTCCGTCGGTAATACCGTCGGTAATACCGACGGAAATTAAAAATTACCGACGGACAAAACGAAATTTTAAAAAATTAAATTCCCGGTAAAATAAAATAAATTTCCGTCGGTAAATGAAAAGTTTCCGTCTGTATTACCGACGGACGAAGTCCGTCGGTAAAAGTCCGTCGGTAATGCCCCTGTTTCTAGTAGTGAGGCCAAACTCCCTCTTGATCTTGATTTAACATCCAACTCTGTTTTTCCTGAAACTATCCCAAATATAATCATCACATCATTTGGTGTGAATTCAACAAATTTATCCCCAATCTTGAACTTATCCTCTCCTTTAACATAGCAGCTGATCAAATCTACAGTAACAAGATCTAATTTCCTATGGTAGATATTCTTGTGGGTAATCAATGCATTATACATGTTGAAAAATGGTGATTTTTTCAACATGTTCAATTGTTTTTGTTTCAATTCAAAGGATTTTAGAAGCTTTGCAGTTGCTTCTACATCTAAAAGAAAGGGGTAGTTTCTTTTCTGTGTTCTTTTTTTTCTTGTTCTTGTTTCTCCTCCTTTTTCTTCTCCTTTTTCTTGTTCTTCACAATTTTCTCTTTCTTTGAAATTTCCTCCTTTTTCTTTTTCTTCAAAATCCTCCTTGTTCTTGTTCTTAAAAATTTCCTTCTTGTTCTTCTTCACAATCTATAAAAACAAATTCTGGAAAAAAAAAACTTATTAAAAACAACTGTGAACTTAACAAAATTGAAGGCACCAAATGCATGAAAAATTTACCTTGGGCTGTTGTTCAGGGGTTTCCATTTCCTTTCTCTTTGATCTTCTTCCAGGTGTTACATTTGACTGTTCAACTGATTTATGTTGTCAAGGGGTTTCCATTTCCTTCCTCCTTGATCTTCTTAAAGGTGTTACATTTGACTGTTCTTGAACGAAAGGAGGTGAAGCGGTTGGTGTTCTCTCAGAAGACACAAAAGATTTAGAATTTTTTCCAAATGGTTTATACCTCATAGCCTGCTTCTTTCCCATCTACAAACACAACAGTGAACATAACAAAAAACAACTATAAAATTAATAAATTTGGAGGCACTAAATGCATACAAAATTTATCAAATAGCTACATAATCTCAGTAAATGCCAACATAAGGCAAAAAAACAACGGTGAACTTAAAAAAAAACAACTGCAAACTTAACAAATTTGGAAGCACTAAATGCATGCAAAATTTATCATATAACTTTATAATCTCACTAAATGCCAACGTAAGGCAAAAACAACAGTAAACTTAACAAAAACAACTGTAAACTTAACAAATTTGGAGGCACTAAAGGCATGGAAAATTTATCAAATACGATTCCCCGTACCCACATCAATGTTTCCCCTAACATTTTCACGTTGCGGTTCACGGGAGGCAGTATCAGTATGTCCGTCTGAGACCATGTTTGTGACTAAGCGAAGTTTCAAGGTCTAGCGCGATCGTTTTCCGTCAATGGAACCAAACTGATGATGCAGGAAACGATCCAGATCAGCCTTAGTCCAATAATAGGTTAATCTACAATAACTATGACCTGAAACCACGGATAAACAACTAGCCGGGGTGGTATCCGACTTATACCCTATGGCGTGATGATAAGATGTGGTGTTATGAGCTTGTATAAAACTATATGAAAATATCGTAATCTCAAAATAGCCAAAAACACGTTACCTTTTTACATTGGATGTAGTCTGGTATATATAGGAGTGGTGTAGGATCGTAATAAATCCCTTAAATCGCGGAGACAATGTAGGCGTAACGATCTTTGTGATTGTATGAGACGGTTACAAATTGAATCGTAGATGGACGCACGTTTTTGTAGGTCGAGGTCGCCTGAGTATTCGAGGTCGACTTGACTTCGTGCTTAGGTCAAGTAAAGATTGCCCAATTAGATGATCGTATGTCGAACAAAGCTAAGTCGGGACCAAGGATGGTCGAACAATGAGATAGGTCGACTGATCTTTATTGTTGAGCCGTTGAAGCTGTATCAATGGGATTGACCCATTCAATATCAGTGTATTTGTGGTGTATAAAACGTTGGGCTTGATAGGTTGAGTCTATCCCGTAACTTTTATTCTGTTCAGGGTCATTAATTAATGTTAGACATTTTTTAATTAGTATGTCATGAACTACTAGACAAATTTATATTATTGAGAATTCATGTTCATGGAGATTATGTCTAAATCTTTCTCTCCTTAAGCACCTTAAGCAACTACTCTGAATGTGATATTCGCCCAATCAAAAGTTTATTTACATATTAAAAATTATTTCATATTTATCACAAAAAATACCATAAAATATCGATTATTTAACTCTTAGAATTATTAGATGCCTATTTCGGAGGGAGGAGCAATCTATGAGGATGGCCTTTTGCCTACCCCATTATGGCATTATATATAAATATTCAAAATAATATATAGGAAAATATTAAAAAGTTTGTTAATCTTATAATTTACTGTATTCATTAGTAAGTATATCTTTAAATAAGTTTAATCAAAATTATTATTATTATATTAAAAATATATTTTATTAGTTAAATGATATTTCATGTGTGTGATTTTTCGGATGCAAATATGCCCCTATATTATGTGTTTCTTGCAAATATGCCCCTTGAATCCTATATTAGCAATTCCACACGTGTATTTATTTTCACGTGTACATGCAAAAAATCCTAATATGTCACCTAGTCAGCAATTTTGTCAATTTTTTAACGAAAAATTAACATAAGGGTAAATTCGCAATTTCGAGTAGTTACTTTAGGGCAAAAGCCCTTATTTAACCGTTTATAGACCTATTTTCATGTAACCATATTATTTAATTTAGGGGTATTTAACCGTTTATAGACCTATTTTCATGTAACCATATTATTTAATTTAGGGGAATAAATATACAATCTTCTGATTTAATACCGTAACAACCATTTAGTGAATGCCTCCAAATATTTTACTCTCAACAATGTTAGTGTTAGAATAGAGTATATGTAAAAAATAGAAAACAAGTAACAATCACACAATACACAGATATATAGATATATGTGGTTCAAGTGTTAGAATAGAGTATATGTAAAAGATAGAAAACAAGTAACAATCACACAATACACAGATATATAGATATATGTGGTTCACCAACTTGGCTACGTCCACTGATAGAGGAAGAGAATATTATTATCTTTTGAAAATCAACATATTACAATCTCTAATTTAGTGCACGAATTCTTGACAAATAATTCCTGTATGTGCAAACCCTAGATCTAATAAACAAATGATAAAAAAACTACTAATATGGTTGAGAATAGGCTTTATTTATATGTATACTCCAAACCCTGCAAGCTTTTACAACCCTAAGCCAAATCTGTCACAGGAAAGCCCAAAATTGGCCTAGAGCGCGATCGCCCTTGCTGAGGGTGCGATCGCCCCGTCCGCCCAAAAAGTCAGCGCACGATCGCCCTAAATGGGCACGATCGCTCCCTTTGTCAAGTAACTTGGCGCGATCGCGCTCCCTTGTCCGCGTGGTCGCTCCCTTGCTTGTGGCACAAGAATTCCGAGTTTTACTTGTTAATCCCCTAATTTAGGCGTTTTCAACTTAGATAACACCAAACCGAACAATTAGAAATACAATAATGTTACTCATTTATCCGATTTGAAATGAAAATAAAAGTCACTGTACACCCAAATTATGAATGAGTACTCCCTATGTTATACTCAAAAGTTTAAAAATGAAGTGGTTTCAAGAATTAAGAAAAGGATGAAAAATGTGATGTGTTGTGAGCATAGATAATTGGATAGGAGAATAAAAGTGAGGTATGGATAGCTAGTGGATAATTGTTGTAAGTATGACATGTGTGATCCGCAAATAAAAAAAAACACAAAAAAATCGTTTTAGAATTTTGAACTTTTGAGTCGGATAATCAAAAGGGAAATTTTAAACTTTCGGGTGAGATAGAGGGAGTACATAATACAAAAGTGTTGTGGGTGTGAATAATGAGATATGTGAGAGAAAGTTAGGGCCTGTTTGGTAAAACTAAAAATTAAGCTCTGAAAATGTAGAGCTGAAAAATATAGAACTGAAATTATTAAGTTGCTGAATTTTAAGAGTTCAGTTTGTTTGTTAATGACAAACCACTTGTATTTGAATTTATTTAAAGTTTGAACTTAACATTCAAAAAAATATTTGAATAATCTTAATGAGTGTATAATAAAACAAAGTCTTCAACATATACATAACTATTATTATAATTAGATTATATTTTATAATATTTAAATATTTTTATAAGTACTTTCTTTGACTCATAATGTTAATTATTTTGATAAATTTGTCTAAACTTTGACAACAAATGAAAAAAAAATTATGATACTCTATTAAAATATTATTAATATCAATAGTTTAATATAAATAAAATTACATTTTAATACTAGATCAAATATAATTTATATGAAAAGTTAAAATATTTCAACAGATGGATGGATTTAAACTAATTCCATTTTTAACTATTTCTTTCTCTCTCTTAATTGCTTAAGCTACTCATTTTCAACTTAAAATTAATAGACTTTTTAAAACAATTTTAATTAATTAAGTGATTGCAATTTACCTTACCAAACATGTTTAACTTTTTAATCACTTAAAGTGTTCCAAATTAAAAGCTTAATTGGGTTACCAAACAAACCCTTAGACATGGAATAGTAAGTGTGTAGTTACTGTGTGAGTATGACAAATGAACCCCACTATTTAAAAAATATTAAAAGCATTTTATGTTGAGATTTTGCAATTTTAAATAGAATATCCAAAATGATAATTTTTACAATTTTAAATACAACGGAGAGAGTATTTATTTATTTATTTTTTGTACAAAATTGGATGTCTAATCAATCAATGAATGAGGTCAACTACTACCAGTTCAGTGACTAAAATATTAGTTTCACATTCACTAGAAATGGTGGCGCCAATCTTTCCAAATTAGAAATTTGATTTCCCGCCACTTCCCCGCATTTCAAACAATCTGCTTAAATTTTTTGCCCCCACAAATGCCGTTTTTTGTTTGTTTTCCCTTTCTCCTCCCGATCTCGTAAAAACCCTCCAAGTTTTTGTATGTTTTCTACTCAAGAAAAGTTGCGTCTATTCACTTCTTCCGGGTCTTTGATTCCAATTCTGCCGTTTTGAAACACAGCCGTTGGTCTCCCCTGTTCCGATTTGGGTATTTTCGAAATCTGGGGTTATAGATTTCTCGAACCTATTGATACAGATTTCTTTAATTTGTGCAGTTATTAAGTAGAAGTGAAATGGGGACGCTGAGTTTGGTGGAATCTGGAGAAGAAGGGCTGAATCCAGGTTAGATTATGTTTTGACTTTATTATGTGAGTGATGAATGAATTTTAATATGCATGCATTTGTTTTTAGATAGAGAAATTGGTACATGAGCAACAGGTTGTTGGGTCTTGTTAATTGTGAATCTCATAAGCTTGTGAATAGAGGATTCTCAGGGAGGGAGAGAGAGAGAGAGCGTGAGGGTTGGGGGTGCAGAAGAAGGTATATCGTTTATATTTGGCTTCATCTTAATTTTGTGTTTTTCAATAATGGGTTGTTGAATTTCTTTTTAAAAAGAGATATCCCATTGTAAAAAAAGTGTGATGTTCTTGTGTTTTGTGTTTAATGGACTGCTTATTAGATCTACACTTCTGAAGTAGTGAGAGATGATCCGTTAGTTGTACTGATAATTGATTAGTTTGAAGCAATGATTGGACAATCTAATTTTGATGCATTTACACCTGATTTTGAGTGTAACTTACACACACACACACACACACACACACACACATATATAAATATATATAGAGAGAGAGAGATTTAGTTTGTGGTATATACTTGCTTAGTTGCTTATTTCTCCTACTTATGTGCATGGACATTTAGTTTGACTTGGGTTATGTTGAATTATCTTTCAAGATCTCTTAGCCTTGAGTATACTGATGTTGTCTTGGTGATAACTCAAAATAGGCAGATTTTTTTTCATATCCCAGTTTTGCCAAGGGCAATGGCAGATCTAGACCCCCCCTGAATTTTTCTTTTCAGGGGGTGAATATAGTAAATTTAAAAATTGCAAAGGGTCAATTTGTAAATACTCCCTCCGTCCCACTTCATTTGAGACCAAAAAAAAGGGCACAACTATTAAGGAAAAGTGATGTAAGAAAGAAAAAAAGGTAAATGTTGTGAGTATGAAAAATTAAATAGGAGAGAGAATGAGTGGAGGAATAGTTAGGAGAGAGAATGTTGTGAGTGAAAAAGTAAAATAGGAGAGAGAATGAGTGGGGTAAATAGTGAAGATTCCTTTCCATTTTGGGAAGTATCAATTAAAGTGGGACGGACCAAAAAGGAAATAAGTATCAATTGAAGTGGGACAGAGGGAGTATTACATAAGTCTGGGAGGGGGAAATTAACCCTCCTCAATCCTCAATAGGCCTAGTTTCGCCTAGAGCCGTCAATTCGGGATAACGGGACGGGACGGGACAAAACTATGATATCCCACAACTACGCGGGACGGGACGGGTCGTCCCGAATTCTTCGCGGGCCTAAAATACCTCGTCCCGTCCCAAATCTACCTCGGGAAGCGGGACAATACGGGACAATGCGGGACAAGAAGACTCTAATATTATAAAACTAAAATCCAACTGAGATGATGTCAAAACATTAAATTGAAAACATAAGATTAATCTTTTACAATCCAACAGGATCAAAACTTCTTAATTTCATAAAACAACTTAATCAACACAAAAGATAATGTATAGTTGAAAAAAAAATAAAGATTAAGTGCTAAAATACCTTTGAGGTTAAAATAAAATAAAAGTTGTTAGAACAGAATTTATGTAGAAGATAAAAGCAAGCAACAATCACACAATACAAGAATATACATGGTTCACCAATTTGGCTACGTCCACGGGTAGAGGGAGATAATATTATTATGTATGGAAATCAACTAAATACAATCTCTAATTTAGTGCACGAATCCTTGCAAGGAATATTTGTCTGTGCAAACCCTATACCTAGAGAAACAGATGAGCAAAAGGAACTTAACATGTGGTTGGGGGTAGGCTATATTTATAGGCCCTACTCCTAACCCTGCAGGGATTTAACCGTGAAACAGATCTCCATCGTTGACTGAACCAAATTTGGCATAGGCGCGATCACCCCCTCCTTGGGTGCGATCGCCCTAACTCCAAACGCGTCCAAAGTGCGATCGCCCCCTCTCCCCTTGAGTGCGATCGCCCCTCCAAGGCAGAAACTTCGTGCGATCGCCCCTTGGGCAAGGGTACGGTCGCCCCCTATTGCTGAAGGCCAGTAATTCCGAAATAAATCAAATTTAATCCCCTAATTAGGCGTCCCAAGTAGATGATATCAAACCCAACAAATCTCCAGCTTGACATCTAACCTCCGAACATAAACATAACTCTCCCTTTGCCTCAGATGCTATCTAATAGCTGCGAACATTCAGCAAATCTAAACAATGTTCGAACTTGCTAGTCGGAATGGACTTCGTGAACATGTCAGCAGGATTGTCCGCATTACCCACTTTCTTCCCCTTAATCCGCTTCCCACTCCTTAGAAAATGATACCTTATATCTATGTGCTTGGTCCTCTCATGATGAACTTGATCCTTGGCCAAACATATTGCACTCAAACTGTCACAAAATATTGTAGCCTGATCCTGATGTAACCCAAGGTCGCTGATCAGACCCTTTAGCCATATTCCCTCCTTAGCAGCTTCTGTCAATGCCATGTACTCCGCCTCTGTAGTAGACAAGGTCACCGTAGATTGTAGAGTAGCCTTCCAACTGACAACTGACCCACCAAGAGTGACACATACCCGGTCATAGATCTCCTTGTGTCAATATCCCCAGAGTAGTTCGAATCACAATAACCTTCAACTGCACATTCCGTACTACCTCTATAAATGAGCCCAATATCTGTTGTACCTCTAAGGTACCTCTAAGGTACCTGAAGATCCTCTTCACTGCTTGCCAATGTTTCTTACCAGGATTCCCCATGAACCTACTAACAACATTAATTGCATGAGCAAGATCTGGCTTAGTGCAAATCATAGCATACATCAAATTACTAATTGCACTAGCATAATGTACTTGAGCCATGTGCTCTTTCTCTTTGTCCGACTTGGGTGCGAAAGCGACAGATAGACGTGCATTCACTGTACTCAGAGAATCTAACAGTTTTGCTGTAGACATGTCAAACCTCTCTAAAACTTTCTTGATGTAACCTTTCTGGGATAAGAACAATTTCCGTTGGCTTCTATCCCTATAGATCTCCATACCCAAAATTTTCTTCGCCGCACCCAAATCCTTCATCTCGAACTCTGCAGACAGTAGATCCTTCAACTTCTGAATATCGGACTTCTTGACAGCCGCTATCAGCATATCATCAACATAAAGAACTAGATAGATGATCGAACCATCCATTAACTTATTTTGATACACACAACAGTCATACGTGCTCCTTGTGTAGCCAATCTCTGTCATATAGCTGTTAAACCGCTTATACCACTGCCTAGGCAATTGCTTGAGTCCATATAAGGACTTCTTCAACCTGCACACGTAGTCTTTCTTTCCTGGAACCTGAAACCCATCTGATTGTGTCATATAACTCTCCTCATTCAACTTTCCATGTAGAAAAGCCGTTTTCACATCTAGCTGCTCGAGCTCTAAATCCTGATGTGCCACCATTGCTAATAGCACCCTGATAGAAGTGTGTCGAACCATAGGTGAGAAAATCTCATTATAGTTAATGCCCTCTTGCTGTGTGAAACCCCTTGCAACTACACGATTTATACTTAACCTCCTTTGATGGTGACATACCTTCCTTCTTCTTGAAAACCCACTTGCAAGTTGCAATCTTTCTGCCCTCTGGTCTCTTAGTTAGCTCCCAAGTCGAATTCTTGTGAAGTGACTCCATCTCGTCCCCCATAGCTGCATGCCACTGAGCAGACTCTGAACATGTAATTGCTTCCTTGAAAGTAGTTGGCTCCGAAGCATCGGGTTCTATTTCCTCGGCAACCTGAAGTGCATAAGACACCATATCTTCAAAACCATACCTCACTGGAGGATTCCCGACATTTGCCCGTCTAGACCTCTCTTGAGCTAACCCATGTTCCTCAAAAACTGGTGGTGAATTTTCTGGTGCTTCTGATTTTGTCGGTAGATCCTGATGAACATCTGACTGTAAATTACTCAACTCTGAAGTGTCTTGTAGCTCCACTTGTTTATCAACACTACTAATGCCTAATACAACCACAGATCTCATAATAGGGTTAAGCACAGAGTTTTCATCAAAAACAACATTCTTGCTTATTATTACCCTATCCTCAGATGGAGACCAAATCCGGTATCCCTTGACACCGTCTCCATAACCCATAAAGACCCCTTTTCTAGCCCTCGGCTCCAACTTCCCATCATCCACATGATAATAAGCGGTACAACTAAAAGGCCTTAAATTAGAGTAATTAACAGGTTTACCTGACTATACCTCATTGGGAACTTTGAGACTGATACCTGTGTGTGGTCCGCGATTTATCAAGTACATGCTGTACTAACCGCTTCTGCCCAGAATCGCTTAGACAACCCTGCATTGAAGAGCATGCACCTTGCCCTACCAATGATATCGATTAAATGCGCTCGCTACACCATTTTGTTATGGTGTACCTATGATAGTGAGATACTAGAAATCCCCACTTGCTTATAGAACTTATCGAACTCAGCACTACAGAACTCCAACCCATTATCTGTCTGGAGTCGCTTGATCTTCTTCCCTGTCTGATTTTCCATTAATGTCTTCCACTGCCTGGAATTTGTGAGAGCCTCACTCTTATGCTTCATGATATTTACCCAAGTCTTCCTCAAGTAGTCATCAATCATGGACAAGAAATACCTGTGACCGCTCAATGATTCCTGACGTGAAAATCCTCAACAATTCGAGTGAATGTAATCCAGATTGCCCTTCGTTCTATGAACCCCCTTAGGAAACTTGCTTCGTTGCATCTTCCCAAGTACATAGTGCTCGTAGATCTTAAGCTCCTCGACCTTATGGCTACACAGAAGACCATGATTAGCCAATATCTGCATCCCTCTGATCATGTGCCCAAGCCTAATATGCCACAGCTTTGTCATATCCTCCTTAACCACTTCAGATGATGCAACTAATACTGATCCAGAAAGCGTCCTTTCTTGGAGGAAATACAAGGAGCCCTGCTTAAGGCCTCTCAGAATCACTTCAGAACCTTTGTAGATATACACTGCTCCACCTTTACCTTTGAAACTGTACCCTTTGCTGCCAAGCTGACTAAGAGATATCAGATTCTTCGTTATCTGTGGAACATGCCTCACCTCGTTCAAAGTGCAGAACTTACCATCATGAGTTCGTAGCTTGATTGAGCCAATACTAACCACCCTGCGAGTAACGCTGTTGGCCATATGAATATTACCACCATCTACATGCTCATAAGTTGTAAACCACTCTCTCCTCGGACTGATATGATAAGAAGCCCCAGAATCAAGAATCCACGCATCCGACAGTTTTTCAGATTCTTCTACCACTAGAGCATAATCCCCATCAGAGCTGCCAGTATCAACTGCAGCAGCGTTAGCTTCATTGCGATTTGGAGGCTCGCCTCGTTTCTTCCTAGGACAATTTGTCTTCCAGTGCCCCTTTCCCTTGCAGTAATTACAAACATCATCCTATTTCGGGTCCTTCTTGCCAGAAGATTTCTTCTTCTTCTGTTTACTGCTAGAACCTCTGTTGCCTACCGCAACCAATCCTGTCGGCCGATTATCTGTACCACTATTACTGCTTACCTTCCGACGTAACTGTCTTGTCTTGAGCGAGGATTTCACCTCCTCCAGAGTCACCGTCTCCTTACCATTGATACTAGAGTCAACATAGTGCTCATATGATAAAGGAAAAGAACAGAGAAGCATTAATGCAGCATCCTCATCATCAACTTTAGCATCTATATTACGCAGTTCAAGTAATAAAGATGTAAATCTATCTAGGTAATCTCTAATGGGCGTACCTTCATGCATTCAGAGAGAATATAGCCTCTGTTTCAGATATAGCTTGTTGGTCAATGATTCTGTCTAATACATGTCTTCCAACGCAAGCCACAAAACACCTCTGAAATCGGTATCTGGAATATCCGCAAGAATATCATCATCAAGACACCTGATGATCTTAGAGTGGGCCTTCTCGTCTAGCGTGACCAGATCTGCCTCTTCCTTCTTTGCTATCTTCTTCGCTAACTCCGAACCTTCTATTGTTGCATCCGAGATAACCCCGGTGGGAACAACTTCTGCTTTGCCCTTTGGATCCTGACGACCTCTGATTGCAGCAGCCACTGGAGCCCACAAACCCTTGTCTCTCAACAGGGCTTTCATCTTGATTTGTCGTAGAGAAAAACTATTCTCACCGTTAAACTTGTCGACTGGTGATTCAATTCCTCCTCCCATCTTCTTCTGCAGCGGAACAATCCTAGACCTTTCTCAGCCTGACCGGCTCTGATACTAGTTTGTTAGAACAAAATCTATGTAGAAGATAAAAGCAAGCAACATTCACACAACATAAGAATATACGTGGTTCACCAATTTGGCTACGTCTACGGGCAGACGGAGAGAATATTATTATGTATGGAAATCAACCGAATACAATCTCTAATCTAGTGCACGAATCCTTGCAAGGAATTCTTGTCTGTGCAAATCCTAGACCTAGAGAAACAGATGAGCAAAAGGAACTTAACATGTGGTTGGGGGTAGGCTATATTTATAGGCCCTACTCCTAACCCTGCAGGGATTTAACCCTGAAACAGATCTCTACCGTTGACTGAACCAGATCCGGCATGGGCGCGATCGCCCCCTCCTTGGGTGCGATCGCCCCAACTCCAAATGCGTCCAAAGTGCGATCGCCCCCGGGTGCGATCGTCCCTCCAAGTCAGAAACTTCGTGCGATCGCCCCTTGGGCAAGGGCGCGGTCGCGCCTATTGCTGAATGCTAGTAATTCCGAAATAAATCAAATTTAATCCCCTAATTAGGCGTACCCAAGTAGATGGCATCAAACCCAACAAAAGTAATATTAAAATTAAAAAAATGCGGGACGTCCAGTCCCGTCTCATCCCGCTTTGTCCCGCGTCCCAAACGGATGTTCCAAATAGGTCCGCTTTTATACGGGATTAGAATATACTATCCCGTCCCGTCCCATTTATATGATGGGATGTGACGTCCCGACGGGACGATCCCAAATTGACGGCCCTACCCCTGGCCAATGGGAAACCCCATTTTTCATCTTATGGTACCAGAAATATATGTAATCAGTTTTAATTCCCTAAAAAAAGTTAACCAGTTACTGGAAAAGAAATGTTGGTAAAACTGAGAACTTTTCTCTATCTAGATTGACATTTTTTCCCGCTACAATTATATTACTTATAGAAGTGATTTTAAACTGGTTTGTTAATCAATTGGGTAATATGCATGCCAACCAGGAATATTTTCTGGTAATTTTCCATTGATTTGCTTTTTGTTTATCATGCTTGGTGTGCATTCTCTTCCCTTCCTTCCTGTCACAATTTTACCATCCAGTGCATTATTTAGATAATTTATAGTAGTTTATTTACTAGTTGGTTTTTGCTGGTCTGGTGTGTGGTTGTTTTCTCTTTATATTTCTTATCAACTTTTTTCTTGTCTGCTTTTTCTGGCCCCTTGGGGCTGGTAAAGTGCCCTCTGCTTGTACCCTTTTACTTTCCTGCTCATTGAACTTTGCTTTTTTTGATATAAACTCAAGGTTAGGATAGGTCGACTCGACCATTTTTTGTGTATATACATATTCCTGATGCATCTTTGACTTTGAGGATTAATTTGCAGATCTGCTTGCTTTACTTACAAGGAATAATCTGTATCTTAGTGTTATGTATCTATGTTTCTTGTCTGATGAAAGTAGCATATCTATGTTTCTTGTCTGACGAAATTAGCATATCTTGATAACACTATGTACTGCATGTACAGTGCAGTTTGAAATCCCGTACTCTTACTTCCGAAATAGGCAAAGTGTACACATACGAATATTCTACCATACTGGGTACATATCATTATGTTCACTTTTTTTCTTATCAACATTCTTTTCTCTTGTGTATCTAAGATAATTCGGTGTCCTGCACTTTCTGTATTTATGGCTGCTTTCTTTCTAGTTACATCAAGTTTTTATGAAATATATGCTCCTTTCAAGGCCTTAGATCTTCTAGATTTTGTTTGGATTTTTATAAGCCACCCTCTCCCTCTCTCTCTCTCACACACACACATACACACATCACACATGCATGTTATAATGTTGATCATTGCTGTGTATTCCCTATACCTGCTGGAAACTTGATTTTCATGTACTTTTTTTGAGTTTGTGACCTAAATTGGTTGATTTACAAATGGGAGAACTAAAAGAAATCAATTCAAATGCAGCAGTTTCTGGTGTCATGGCAGAAGTTGATATTAAAATTACTAAAAAAGGAAAGCAGAAGCGGACAAGGCTTGAGAGCAATGAGAATGTCCCCACTACCAGAAAAATGCCGAAGCGTGCTGCTGCCTGCACTGATTTCAAGCACAAATCAGTTCGCTTGTCAGATAAGTCTGCAACAATTGAGAACAAAAGAACTAAAGTTGTAGAGGAAGAAATAGCAGCTGTAGCTTCAACAATGGGCCCAGATGTCCCACGTCCCAATAGAAGATTGACAGACTTTGTCTTTTATACAGAAGATGGAACACCACAACCTGTAGAATGGCTAGAAGTTGATGAATTGTTTATCTCTGGTCTAATCTTGCCTTTTGAAAAAAAATTTGAGAACGAGAAGGAAACAGGAATTCGATGCGAATTATTTGGTCGCATTGAATCTTGGAATATATCTGGATATGAAGATGGCTCGCCAGTCATATGGATCTCCACAGATCTTGCTGATTATGAATGCGTTAAGCCTGCAACAAGTTACAAAAACCTATATGGACTTATTTTTGAAAAGGCTCATGCATGTACTGAAATATACAAAAAGCTTTCAAAATCTGCTGGAGGCAACCCTGATTTGAGCCTTGATGAGTTACTGGCTGGGGTTGTACGTTCACTTACTGGCAGTAAGTATTTTCCTCATGGGGCACCAATTAGGGACTTGTTCATTTCTTGGGGACAGTTCATATATGACCAACTTGTCGGATTGGATGAGACTTGTAGCGATAAAGATCGGACCTTTAGCGAAATGCCTGTGCTTGCTGCCTTGAGAGATGAAAACAAGAAAAATGCAGGTGGGTTGCATGAAAAAATGGTCTTATCTGGAGGAATGAGGAGTACCAATTTGAAAATACAGGACAGCAAGAAAGTAAGTCCATCAAGTAAATCTATTCCTGTAGCTGAGGAAGACGAAAATATGAAATTGGCTAGACTGTATCAAGAAAAGGAAGACTGGCTATCATTGGGTCAGAAAAAGAGGAGCCGTCCATTTTCTTCATCTAATAAGCTATACATACAGATTAATGAAGATGAGATAGCAAATGACTATCCACTTCCTGCTTATTATAATACTTCTGTTGAAGAAGCGGATGAATATATGCTCTTTGATGATAGTGATACCAACGATCCTGATCAACTTCCTCGACACATGCTACATAACTGGTCTCTCTACAATTGTGACTCAAGATTGATCTCCTTGGAGCTCCTCCCCATGAAGCCATGTTCTGACATTGATGTGACTGTCTTTGGATCAGGAATAATGACAGATGATGATGGGAGTGGATTTTGTCTTGATGATGAGTCTAGTAATTCTTCGAGTTCAGATGCACAAAACGAAGATGGGATTCCCATTTATTTGAGTGCTGTTAAGGAATGGATGATTGAATTTGGAGCATCCATGGTTTTCATTTCAATTCGAACAGACATGGCCTGGTAAGTAAAACAAATTGTCTCAAAATGAATGTCATTTTTGGTACTTGGCCCCTAAATGTGTTTTTACCAAAAAAAATTTCTCTAGTCACTTTATACTTGCAAAACTAAATATTTGAGAAGTGGAAAATAAGAATAGTTATGCATCTTTGCCATTTAATTGCACAATAAGTAAACATTTCCAGAATGTCCCCTAAATGAATTTGGACATTCATTTAGAGACGGAGGGAGTATTATTTTATGTTTCTAGGCAACATCCTGAAAATGTGTTTATGCTGTCTTTCTGCCATTTTTCAGGTATAGGCTTGGAAAGCCATCAAAACAGTATGCTTCCTGGTATCAACCTGTTCTTAAAACAGCAAAGCTTGCTATAGGCATTATTACATTGTTGAAGGAGCAGACTCGAGTTTCAAAGTTGGGCTTCTCAGAGGTTATAAAGAGATTGTCAGAGTTTGACAAGGTTCACCCAGCCCATATTTCTTCCAATTTGGCCATTGTGGAGAGATATGTAGTTGTTCATGGACAAATTATTCTGCAACAATTTGCAGAATTTCCTGATGATACCATTAAGAAGAGTGCTTTTATCACTGGTCTTCAAGAGAAAATGGAGCAAAGGCATCATACAAAGTGGCTAGTGAAGAAAAAGGCGATTCTGGAAAAGGAAAAAAATATGAACCCAAGAGCAGCAATGGCACCTATTGTATCGAAGAGAAAGGCAATGCCAGCTACAACAACACGGTTGATAAACAGAATCTGGGGAGAATTTTACTCAAATTACTCTCCGGAGGAGGAAAAGGAAGCTGAATGTGAAGTAAAGAAAGATGAAGATGAGGAAAAACAGGAAGAAAATGGCGAGGAGGATTGTGAAGATGTTGAAGAAGAAAAAATTGAGGCGATTGAAGTAACTGAGAAACACTTTTTGCCAAAACAAAGTAAATCTCACGGTTCCATTATGGATATCAAATGGGATGGAGAAGCAGTTGGTAAAACATGTACAGGCAATGCTCTTTATAGACAAGCTGTTGTGCGTGGACAGGTGGTTGGTATAGGTAGCTCAGTGTTGGTAGAAACAACTTATGCAGAGGAAGAAAACCCTCCTATTTATTTTGTAGAATACATGTTTGAAGACTCTGACATGAGAAAATTTGTTCATGGAAGAATGATGCTAAGAGGTTGTCAGACTGTTTTGGGAAACACAGCCAATGAAAGAGAGGTATTTTTGACTAATGATTGCATGGATTTTGAACTTAATGATGTCATAAATATGGTAACCGTGGAAATCAGAAGAATGCCATGGGGCTACCAACATCGAAAGGCTAATGCCAATCTCGATAAGAATGACAGAGCAAAGGCAGTTGAAAGGAAAGAAAAAGGCTTGCCCATTGAGTTTTTTTGCAAGAGTTTGTATTGGCCTCAGAGAGGTGCTTTCTTTAGTCTACAAACTGATTTGATGGGTCTTGGTACGGGGATTTGCCATTCTTGTGAGACGGAGCCTCAAAAGGATGCATTTAAGCTATGTACATCTATGATAAGCTTTACATATCAGGAAACTGTGTATCATGTAAATGATTTCATTTATGTTTCCCCCCACTACTTTGACTCGGAGGATAGGGACAATGGAACTCATAAGAGTGGGAGGAATGTGGGTCTTAAAGCATTTGCTGTTTGTCATTTGCTGGAGATTGAAGTTCCCAAGTCTTCCAAACAAGCTGACCCTGAAAAAGTAAATCTCAAAGTTAGAAGATTTTTCAGACCTGAGGACATTTCATCAGAAAAAGCATACTGCTCTGACATTCAAGAGGTACCATCGAATAACTCATACCATTTTTTTCCAGTACCTGATTTGAAATAAAAAGTTCTCTACATTCGATAAAATGCTACTTCCTTTGTCCCAAAATGAATGCCTGATCAAGAACAAAAATGGATATTCATTTTAGGACGGAGGCAGTATTTAATTACATTAGATAAATTATGGAAGAGCTAGGCTTATTTGGTTTGGGTTTCTGCACGATTCCCTAAGTGCAAGTCATGCTTCATGTCTAGTCCAAGATTTTCCTGGTTTAATTACCCTTATAAGGATTATGTATTTTGATTGCGTTATGCTGATTTTCATTAATGGCTTATAATTCAAATTTCAGGTTTATGACAGTGAAAAAATTGTTATGGTGCCTGTAGTGGCTTTGGAAGGAAAGTGTGAAGTTAGAAGGAAACAAGATTTCTCTTCTTCTAAGAGCGCCTATGTTTTTGAGCACATTTTCTTTTGTGAACGTCAATATGACCCTGATAATGGATCTCTCAAGCAGGTAACTTTTCAGTACTTCTGTTTTTTCTTCCTGTTAGATATTACTATATTATTACCTTTCATCCTTTGATATAAATGAATGATATGGCAGTTGCCGGTTCACATTAAGCTAAGTACCTCCAAAGAAAAATTAGATGATGAAGCTGCAAAGAGAAAGAGAAAGGGCAAGTGTAAGGAAGGCGAAATGGATGTCGATTATTGTGATAAACAAGAGGATTCTACTCCAAAGAACCGTCTTTCAACTCTAGACATTTTTGCTGGCTGTGGTGGCCTATCTGAAGGCTTACAGAAAGCAGGTAACTTTAACTCCTATCCTCCCAAACTCTCATGTCTTTCTGTTAAGTGATGCTGACATGGCCACACCCACTCTTGCAGGTGCTTCAGTTACCAAGTGGGCAATTGAATACGAGGAACCTGCGGGTCAAGCATTTAATCTTAATCATCCAGAAGCATTAATGCTCATCCATAATTGCAATGTTATACTTAGGTTGATACTCTGTTCTTACATCTTTTTTTTTTTTGCCTTGATTAAAACTTTGATGCTTGTGAGTTGAGTTTATGTTTCATGTGGATTCTTGCCCAACATGAATCCTTTTAAGCTTGTTGCTTTGAGAAACAAAACTCACCCTACAAAATTTTGTCCACAAACATAGTTGGAAACAATTGATTGGAAGTTGAATTAATAAGTAGAAGGGCCTACAAACACAACGTCCAATCATTTGTTGACTAAACTGTTTGTCAGCAAAACTTAGTCATATTATCTCAGTTTCTAGTATATGAACTATCAACTGGTTGAATTTACAGGGCTATCATGACAGCGTGTGGGGATGCAGATGATTGTATTTCAACTTGCGAGGCTGCAGAACTGGTTGCTAAACTAGAGGAGAAAGAGATCAATAGCTTGCCGAGGCCTGGACAGGTGGATTTCATCAATGGAGGTCCCCCGTGCCAGGTACTATAGCCACTTTTTTTGGGTGTTTCATCATTCATGGGCTCATGTATTTCTATACTTATTTCACTCCTACTGTTCTACTCTATTTTTTCTTAGAGATATTTTTTCTTGTTTCGCAGGGTTTTTCTGGTATGAATCGGTTTAACCATGGCACTTGGAGCAAGGTTCAATGTGAAATGATCTTAGCATTCTTATCTTTTGCTGAATACTTCCGCCCCAAGTTTTTCCTCCTGGAAAATGTGAGGAACTTCGTATCATTTAACAAAGGGCAGACATTTCGTTTGACTCTAGCTTCACTCCTTGAAATGGGATATCAGGTAAATGCTTCTCTTATCCTTTCTACATTTAAGCTTTTCCAAAAATGAATGAGTTGTTTTAACCATCCCATTGAATAATTGTTTTTTGGAGAACATTTCTGTAACTTCTAATATAAACATAACAGTAGTATCCCCCCCCCCCTTTTTTTGCTGAAAAAAATATTCATCTTCTAAAAGAGCCTGCCTGCTGTGTGGTACCGTCCCTGCATGAATGTCTAATATTTTTCACGGTACATTCTAAAAATGCTTTCTTTTTGTAAAATTTAATGGCATAGAGGAAAAAGAATTCAATAATTGTTTTTATCATTATATAGGTGAGGTTTGGAATACTGGAAGCTGGAGCATATGGTGTCTCTCAATCTCGTAAGCGTGCATTCATATGGGCTGCCTCTCCAGAAGAGACACTGCCCGAATGGCCTGAGCCAATGCATGTTTTTGCGGGCCCAGAACTTAAGGTTTCATTAAATGGAAAAACGCAATATTCTGCTGTAAGAAGTACAGCAACAGGTGCTCCGTTTCGTGCAATAACTGTTAGAGATACAATTGGAGATCTCCCAGCTGTTGGAAATGGAGCTTCATCAGCAAGTATAAAGGTAGAATCTCTTCCCCCTCCTTTCTGAACTTATAATTTACTCCCTCCGTCCCATTTATATTGGACATTTTTTCTTATTTGTCCAGCCCATATTCTTTTGGACACTTACGAAACCCAATGCATATTAATGGCTCACTTTCCCATTTCATCCCCACCTAATTAAAAACCTTTTACCTTCATAATAAATACTGAAGCAAGGGTATATATGTAAAAAGATAAGCTAGACGAAACATTTATCAAGGTTCTAAAAAGCGCTAGGCAGATGCTAGGCAGCGGAGCCGGGCCTAGCGCCTAGGCGGGGACTAGTCGGGATTAGTCGGGACCTAGGCGGGCCTTAGAACTAGGCGTTGGAGAGGGGCCTAGCGCCTAGGCGCCCTTAGGCGGGGTCTTTTAGAACACTGACATTTATTATACTTTCTTAATCCTAGAGCTTGTTTAGTGGCCAAAAAAATGGGACGGAGGGAGTATTTTTTTTTTTGTTGTATTAGCATCGGATCTTTTGTCGTACTTTACTGTTCTCTTGTACTTTGTATGCAGTACAAAAATGAACCATTTTCATGGTTCCAAAGGAGAATTCGCGGGGATATGCAGGTCCTAACTGATCATATTTCAAAAGAAATGAATGAATTAAATCTCATTAGGTGCCAAAGGATTCCCAAACGCCCTGGCGCTGACTGGCGTAACCTCCCAGAGGAGAAGGTAACTTTTTTCAACGTTAGGGACATTTAAGTCATTTCACGTGTGCGTTGTATGGCACGAGGGATAAATGGGTAATTTTTGGTTCGTGCAGGTTCGGTTGTCAACTGGACAAATGGTTGATTTAATACCCTGGTGCTTACCAAACACTGCAAAAAGACATAACCAATGGAAGGGACTGTTTGGAAGATTGGATTGGGAAGGAAATTTTCCAACTTCTGTTACAGACCCTCAACCTATGGGTAAAGTTGGGATGTGTTTTCACCCTGAACAAGATAGGATCTTAACGGTTCGTGAATGTGCTCGATCTCAGGTAATTCTTTTCTTTTTATTTTTACTTGAATAAAATTTTAAAAATTATTATTAATATTTTTTTTGTGTTTCTGCGAGTAGGGGTTCCCGGATTGCTACAAGTTTTCGGGCAATATACAGCATAAGCATAGACAAATTGGGAATGCAGTTCCACCTCCATTGGCATTTGCATTGGGTAGGAAACTCAAGGAAGCAGTAGAGGCAAAAAAACAAGACTAGGTGAAAGTGTGTTTTATGGTAGTAGAACAATGTTCAAACTCTTTTGGTCAAGTTGATAGCTCCCAATATTACAGCTTATTTTTTGTAAATAAAACCCAGTTTTGAGATTTGGTAAAGTATCAGTGAGCAATTGTTTTTTCCATATTTTTCATTTTTGATTATAATGTAAAAGGGTGAGTATTACCAGTGTTCTAAAAATTGCTCGCCTGGGCGCTAAGCGGCTATAAAATGCTGCGATCGACTCTAATTCCGTCTAGAAATGCAATCAGACAGAAAATCATCACCTTAGTGCCTTATAATCATCACCTAGGTGCCTTATGGCCGACTAGTCGGGCTAGGCTTCGCCTACCGTTGTGATTGGCCTTGCTGTTTTAATATTTTTATAAAATATTTAGCCTAAAACGGAGTCTCATATTATTGGTATAAATTCCAAAAATCCTACCCGAAGACTGAAGTTGTGAATTGATTGATTGAAATCTCAATCTAGGATTTATAAACAAAAATCCCAACTCAGTTCCCCTCTTTAAGGCGTGAGAGGCATCGCGAACCTCCTGCATCTCGCAGCGACATCAAAAGTCATTTCACTAAGCCTATACCCCGTCTAAACCCTGCCTACGCGCTAGGTGCATTTCACCATAGAAATTACAAAGCAACACACCCACTTGAAACACAAGCTGCATCAGAAAATATAAATACTCCCTCCGTCCCTAAAAGTTTGTCCCATTTGACTTTTTTGTTGAACTTTGATCTCAAATTTATGAGAGATTAATCATGTTCATGAAATTTTAAAAGTTGTTGTTGATAATATTATTAATGGTGAATCAATAGGAATTTTTAGAATTTCATGAACATAATTAAATTGTCATATATTTGTGGTCAAAGTTCAACTAAAAAGTCAAATGAGACAAACTTTTAGGGACGGAGGAAGTAAATAAAATGAAAGCATGATGAACTCCATTAAATTGTCCATATTCCACCATAATGAGGCATCTTCGTGTCTTAATTCAAAATATCAAGCATTTTCCTCAGAAGATCCTTGGCAATATTTATGAAAATAGAAAATATTAAATAACTAAATCAACTACCATCCCTACAGAATTTACCCTTTTTTTCTTGTTACGACATATAGTGCCAATTACAACATCTAGCAAGGCTTCTAACCTAAGGACCATACTTTCTTATTACCTTAATGGATAAAAGGGTACTACTTTGTAGCGCGCAAGCCTGTCATTTACACTGAAAGAGATGCACCGTTGTCCGCCGCTGTTAGATTTAGTATCATTTGGGCAGCTTTTGGAGCCCTGCATGTCAAGGACAACGAAAACAAGTATGGATCAGAAAAAATAATAATATTGGTGACAAATAAAGGCATTTTTTCCAACCGGTTTTAGGAAAACCATACACACATTAGTTAGTACTCCTTCCTTCCCTGAATGAATGTCCAAATTTCACTTTGAGGGACATTTGCCAAAAGGTTAAACTTGAGCGTTTTTGTAACATAAAGTGTAAAGTAGAACTTGTTGTATAATGAATGAGGATTTAGTAACTTCCTTAAAGCTGGACATTCATTTAGGGACGATGGGAGTATCATTAATTTGTCTTCTATTGTAGGCGAGCTAGTTACACACATTGGAAAAAAAAAATCATCATGTACGTCTGACTGTCAGTCCTCCAAGTTAAAACTCATGGAGTCGCTACCTCAAAGTTTTCCCTTCCTTCATTTAACTTTAAATAACCTTGACAGAATTAAGTGTACAAGTTTACTTTTAGTCGCAAAAACATATAATGAACTCTAGGTTACGTTTTGAGGTGCTCAGGGCGGTCTTGGACCTTTCCATCTAAGATTTAGTCTTCAACAGGCTATCTGAGTGAAAATATAGTTTGGACGAAAAATCTTAGGTGGATAAAATACAGTGACCATTGCAATTTTAAGATAAATATACTCCCTCCATCCCGTAATAATAGTCCCATTTGACTATTCAAACATTTTAACAACCTATTTTCATTTCCATAACTAACCTTAGTGAGGTTTACTTGTTACTCCATTACCTCTTCTTCGTTGGTTGCCTCTCATCCTCTCATCTCTTCCTTTTCTTCCTTGGTTGGAAATTTTCGAAGTTCAATGACGTTAACCTAACAATTATAGAAATGAGACTATCTTTTTGGGACAAACAAAATGGCAAATGAGAACATCTTTATGGTACGGAAGGAGTATAGACATGGAGAAGTTAGAAAGAATTTAAAAGGCCTGTATCTAATAGATTACACCCTTGTGCATGATATTCAATAATCAGTAACAATACATAGCAACTTTGTCTTCTAAGAAATGCAAAGTGATCACATTTATGACAATTTAATTCATCGGAGTAGTACTAATAACTGGTTACATGTTCCCGTCAATGCAAGACATGCTCTAAACTGGAAATGGTTATGATATTTCCTAGAAAAGCAATTAGTAAGGATGTATGCAAGCACAAAAAAAAGAAGATAGAGGATAGATACCATGACTCAGGTGTCTGGTAGAGAGTAGAGGTACCGCCAAAGCATGAAGCAAGCATGTCAGTGTTAATTACACCTGGATTAAGTGCAACAATTGCCAATCCACCGGGTAACTCCTTTGCCACTGACTTGGTCAGACCCTCTATAGCCCATTTTGAAGCACAATATGGAGCTACCTGTTGAGTTACATAGATATTCAGTAAACAACAAACAGTGTCGAAAAACCCAATATGCAAAATGGACTTGAGCCAGCAGCAGAGATCATTACACCCAATAGATTTGAATCTGTGTATTTCTTTATTACTAATGTCCATACTTCTAGTCTCATTGATGTTGATAGATTCAAACTTCCTAAGAATGCACTAGTTATATGTGTCAGAACCATCTTAAGTATTCTCTCCGTCCCATAGTTGTCAAAGCCGAAAGGCGAGAGGCGGGCGAGAGGTACTTAGAAAAGGCGAAAGGCGAGGCGAGAGGCGGGCGGCAAAAAAGCTAGCATGGTGGAAATGGAACAAAAAATAGTAATATATATATATATATATATATATATATATATATATATATATATATATATATATATATATATATATATACATGCAACACATAAACAAAGCATAAAAGGGCGTTATGAACAAGAATAAAACATTTAATATAGTGTCATAATTCCACATATAATACTATCCTATTATAATTCAAACCTCAAAAGTAAGAATTCCAAGACAAAAGGCGCATGAATTTATTTACGAAGTTCAAATTAACAAAACAAGTACTAGTTTAAGCAAGAGAAATAAACTTAAACCCTTTAACGTTATCGAGAAAATAAATCAAGTTCTAAAGTCATGCAAAAGTAAATGAAATTTGAATAACATAGGACAGGAAAAATATATATGCAAAAGGCGAGAGGCGAGGGGCAATAGGCGGGCGGCAAAAAGGCGAGCAAGGCGTACACCTCGTGAAGAAAGGCGCACATCCGCCCGTCTGGCTACAAAAAGGAAACCGACCCCCCAAGACGCCAAAAAGGTGAGGCGGGCGGTCGCCTTTTGACAACCATGCTCCGTCCCAGAGTAAGAGTCCTACTTTCCTTTTTGTTACGGCCAGAGTAGGAGTCTCATTCCCAAAATGTCAAATGATGAATAGTTTTTTGGACAACTTTATCCTTATTATGCTTGTGTAAACCAACACTTTACTACTTACTTTTTACCCACATGCATTATTAATAGTGTTTTGGACAATATATCCTCAATCCACTTCCAATGTTTACCTTTCTTTTATTGTTTCCTTAATAAGCGTGCAAAACCTAAGTATGACTCTTACTCTGGGACGCATGAAGTACTTTTTTTGCGTTTTATCTCCTATTGTACCCTGAATGTAAGTATGAATATAAAATATGTTGGTGTTAATTTTATTAAATTTGATTTTCTTATTATACATGGAACTTCACTAAATTTGGAACTTGTATATCAAATAACGTATTATATCTTTGATTTTATGTAATTCACTATATTATTCTTAAATATCAGTTTTCTAATTAATTATTCAATATTCTTGTATGTTCGATTATTAAAGTTTAGTCCGACTACAATGAAAAAAATAATATCCTACGTCATCCAATGTGCAACATTTCAGTTTTCCAGAATCATGTATGAAGATAAGCTACTTGCAAGCAGAAAGACTAGCAGGATTCTTGCCATAAATATAATCAAACTAACCATTACAATCATATAAAGAAGGAATTAGCGACATGATCCTGCCTGATGTTACTTTCTAACATTTACCTGTGCTGCACCAGATCTTCCCCACCCAGACGACATATTGACAATAACTCCTTGCTTGCTCTCGACCATAAGAGGAATGAAGTGACGCAGCATATTTGCTATTCCCTTTATATTCGTATCTATGACAGCATCAAATTCTTCCACGGGGACCTCCCATAGTTTGTTGTTTTTATTTATAGTGCCTGCATTGTTTACTGCAAATACCAATCTTTAAATAATTTTTTTTGAAGAAACAAGTCAATGTCCCGAATGCGACAACAAGAAGAGAGTAGAGAGAGGCATGCAAAAAGGAAATCTGTTGGAGATGAATTTAATTGACAATCATATATATATATATATACACATATAAGCCAGGAGTAGCAAGCACAATATATACACATACAGTGCCTGCATTGTTTACTGCAGCTCTTTAAAAAAAACCAACCACTCATAGTCAATATAATATTTAAGTTAACGAACCAATCAATAGGCTCATTTAAGTAACCGAAGTCCACAGATATCAACGAATTATAGAATCTAGAATAAGTACAAAGCAGATTCAAAAATAATAATAATAAAAGATATAGAAACAAATTTCAAACAGAGGTCAATCCTGAAGCAAGTTATGACGAGGGTCCAAATCCAAGTTGTATAGCGCATACAAATCATCTAGTAAGCAAGTTGTTTGGCACACCACTAATCAATACTTCCCAAAGGCCAGTTTGACATTTATGAGAGGCCAACATCCCACTATGATATTTCAACAGAAATTTTTGCCACCGTTCTTGCTTATTTACTTATTTTGGTTTGAACCATCCAGTGTCACTTTTTGAGTGCCCAACTAATACATATTCAAGCAGGGTAGAAGTAAAAAGGCGGCAAAGCTTTCCATACTAAGTTCTGACAGAACTGCATTTCCAGGGCTCCAACTTGATAGCTTTTGTTAAACGGCCCCCAACCAGCTGATCTATGCACTTTGTGATCTCTCACTTGGGTCTATCCTTTATGTGAGTCTTTCTTGGCATGAGACAATTCAACAATTAAACATGCACAGATCATCCAAAAAGCTGGTTTTGCTTGTATCTTTCCTGAAACGTCCTCCTATGTAAAACATGCATAGTAATGTTATGGTGGTTTACCTTCCCGTTTGCACACAATAGGATTCAACTTGTACAGTATTACTAAATTTTGCAATTCATCATGAATTGATCCATATACAAGATGCCAATACTACGGTGAACAATCAACATTAATTAGCAAAAGGAAAGTGATCAAATTTCCATTTACCTATGATATCTGGAACGCACTTCTTTTCCATAACAGCACGTGCCAACTCTTCAACACTGCTATTTGACCTCTGCACATACAGTAAAACAACTATGATTACTATCTAATCATAACCTTCAAATTAAGAATCTTAGACAAAATAATGTTTCACTACATCTCAATTTTGTGGGTTCGCGAAATCTCTGGTAAATGTTGGGTTAAACTATGTTATCAGATATTAGGATTACACTTGAACTATGCTATCGGGTATTATGCTAAAAATCATTCGATTACTTGGAATGAGGCAACAAAAAATAAGTCCACAAGAAGATAAAATTCAACATCCAAACGAGAAACAAATGCAAAATCATTAAACAATGCATATTAAAGCGCATATACAACAACTTATACTCAATATTACGCTATAATTCAGTCAACTACTATGAATGATACGAATGAGGCAGTTGGAAATCGATCAGAAACCAATTTATATAGATAAAGATAGGGAAATGAACACACACTCAGTATTTATAAGCATTATGCTAAAAAATTACCAATTACAAGGAATGGATCAATTGAAAATCAAATTGGCATTAAAATTCTGTATTCTATTGAAATTCGTATAAATGACACAGATTATAACACACACAAATTAGTCAAATTTAGAAATGAAAACGAGCAATGGGACTGAAAACAACGAACCACGTCAACATTCATGAAGAGGTGCTTGTCGGAGGTGGAGTCGGGCGGAGGCATCTGAGACGGCGACGAAGAAGAAGAAGAAAGGGAAGAGAGCTCAGATTGTAGAGAATTGAGTTTGTCCTGTGAACGAGAACAGCCGATGACGGCGTGGCCACTCTTGGCCAATTCTAGGGCTAAGGCTTTACCGAGGCCTCTGCTCACACCTGTTATCAGAACCGTCTTCTGCCGTTGTCCGGCTCCGGCTCCGGCTCCTCCGTTCATCATCGCGTTCAATGGCAACATTCTCGCTTCTTCCGGTTCACTTGTTTAGTAACCGCTAGAAACCGTGTTCCTGAACTCGCCTTCCAGCTCCTAACCAACAATGTGGCGTTTGTTTTTATCATTGTATCGCAAATAAGACTTTCATTTTAGTCCTTGCCGTTAACGATGTTATATGAGTTAACGGAATTGATAACTTGGCTATCCGTGTGGCATAATAAAGTTAGAAAAGTTAACACTCGTTATACATTGTTTGGGTAATTATAGTTTCACTTTTCAGTTGGGATCGGAGATGGAGGGGGAAGATGGAGTGGTCGAAGATGGCGAGGAAGAAATTACAAATGTTTGGTTAGATTTATTAATTTATATATTCAATCCGTTAAGTTATGTGTTAACTATTAAATAAAATTAATTTTATAGCTTTATTAACCGAAGTGAATAGTCAGGTCATCAATTTCGTTAACTCAATATAATCTATAAATAAATATTATATAGGAGAGTAAAATCATATTCTCACAATTAGCATGTGGAATTCAATGTCATAATTCCACGTGACACCTGAGCTTAGTTGAAATCTAAATATGATTTAGTTATAATTATTTTATTAAAAAATAAAGATCACAAAAAGCCGTTTCTATGTTTTTTTTTTTGGCTAATTTTGGTTTAATAATTACAATTTTAGATAAATATGAGTTGTTTCACAAAACTACTTCAAATTTTAAATTGACGAAATCCGAATCTAAAGTTAATCCCAAATAATCTCAATTCCGTTGCTTTGAGTATCTAAATAACAAATCAAATACATTTGAAATTGAATTTCAATTGGCTAGATAAACTTAACTTACATCAGCAACTGAATTAGAAGAAGTTCTATAGTATTAGACATCTGTGGCACGGAGTTAGTACCAGGTCCGTTCATAGCGTTTCGTAGGCCCGGGGCGAAACTAAATAATGGGCCCTAATGACTTTATATAGCTACACACATATAGACATGTCCAAATAGAATCGGGAACCGACGGAACCGGCGGGTAGAACCGGAACCGGGAACCGGCGAGAATCGGGAACCGCCGGAACCGGGAACCGGATTGAAACGATTCGAATACGAATCCACCATATTGGGAACCGAGAAACCGGCGGAATCGGGAATCGGCGGTTCCGAAACCGGGAACCGACTATTGATCAAGGTAAGTTAAATGTAATATTTAGCATTTATTTAGTATTTGTACTTGTAGTGTAGTGTTATTTTATTTAAATTAGACTAGAATTTATATAAATGTTGTAATATTTAACGTCTTTACTGTCTTAAGAGGTTTGAATTAAAAAAAAAAGTTAGATGGTGATGGAACCGGTGAAACCATTGGAACCGAAATCGGAACCGGCGGATAGAACCGGAAATCGGGAACCGGATTAATATGGTTCGAATACGGTTCTGGCTATTTGGGAACTGGAAACCGGCGGTTCCGGAATCGGAAACCGGAACCGAAACCGTTTGGACATCTATACACACATATATCTATATGTCATTAAAACTAGTATTATAGTATAATACGTTAATGTATGTATGCTCATTAGTTGTTCAAACTTTTATAACTTTATTCTATTTTTATTATTCGTTATATTTTTCTCACTTTAATTAATGAGAAAAAAATTAAACTAACATTTACAAATTGAGAATACGTGTGTATATTAAATATGAAAATATTTATAATTGATATGGTAATGTTATAGATAAAAAAAATACAATGGAATTTTAGAAAAATTACTTTATGTCTTCAAATTTGAAACATATTTACCGATTACGCAAGACGAAATTAAAAAGAAGTACTATAACCATATGAAAACAATAAATATGAAGCAGAGATTATGTATGACAAATTTATTTATTTAATTTGATCCAGTGAAAGGAAAATCGAGAGAGATTATGTAAAACTAAACTTGTAATTTATAAATTTATAGATAAATATAAGCCAAAATCTTACAAAAAACGTGTTTTTTCTTAATCTTAGAAAAAACGTGTTTTGATTCCCCCGCTAGTGCTAGTGTTATATTAACAAAGTGCCAGTTTAAAGAGTACCAATGCATGTATTATTAAGTGTCAGTGTAAAAAAGTGTCAGTGTTAGTGTTAGTGTAACAAAGTGCAAGTGTAAATAGTGTCAATGCATGTATTATTATTTGTCAGTGTTAGTGTAACAAAGTGCAGTGTCAAGCCAGTGTAAAGAGTGTCAATGCATGTATTATTAAGTGTCATTGTAAAAAAGTGTTAATGTTAGTGTTAAAAAGTGTCAGTGTTAGTGTAAACAAATGCTAGTGTGAAGAGTCCAAGTGCATGTATTATTAAGTGCCAATGTAGGGTAAAAAAGTGCGAGTGTTTGTATAAAAAAGTGCCAGTGTTAAAAGTGTCAATGAATGTATTATTAAGTGCCAGTTTAAAAATTGTTTTTTTCTTAATTTTAGAAAAAATGCATTTTTTTATAAGACCAACTCTAAATATAAATATAAATTCATTGGATTGTAGATAACAACAAATGCAAGGTTATAAGACCATAATCAATAATCTATAAATAGAAAAAATCTATAAATAGATAAAAAAAATTATGATTTTCTATGATTTGAATCTATGAGTTATATATAAATAAAATTATGATTCAAATTAAATATATTAGATCTTAAGATTTTGAACCTTATAAACATACTCCCCTGTCCCATAATAAATGTTACTTCTTTCTCTTTTGGATTTCTCATAACAAATGTTATAATTTAAAAATGAAAACTTGCTAGTCATTATTTATTCAATGAGACTTAACTCTCACACTCACAACAAAAATCCAATTAGTATTTACGACCCAACTTATATTTACTACTTTACTTTTCATACTTACAACACATACTCCACTATTTACTGTACATTATATAGTATGTCATGAGACAGAGAGAGTAAATATTATACATATAGAATAACACGAATACTTAAAATTTAATCTTATAGTATAGATAAAATACAAATAAAAATAAATTTATTAAGACTTGTAAAGATAACTTAGAATTGGAGCCTCAATTATTCGAACTCAAACTTATCTCCTATTTAGCTATTGCTCACTTACAATTAAATCAATACATTACATATTAAATTATTATGCACTAATATTTCATATTAGTAAAAAATACAATTGGTATACACTATACTGGACATAAAATTTGGGCCCCTAACTGGCGTGGACCCTGGGCGGTCGCCTATTCTGACCCACCCCTTGGGCCGGCCTTGGCTGCACAACCTCTTCCATGTCCATCTCCGTTTCGGCATCATTTCCATCAACAACACCACCGGCATTGGCCAGATTGTGGAGGTCGTCAAGCACGAACACTTTTTCGCAACTGTTATAAGGGAATGCCGGTAAATGTCCTAACCATAGTTAGGGAATTTGCAGTCCATTGACAACCCGCTCATCACGTTTCTCTCGCTTTCCCTCCTTTTGGTTAGAATAATAGTGACGACGCCATAAAAATCAGCCTTTGGGGGTGGCAAAGGTTGCAGAAAACACGTCGACACCTCAGCCAAGATCTGCAAAATAGCACCGTTAGGGATGCAGGGGTTGTCCCGCTATAACCCTCGAATGTAAGAATCAGTATATGTTTATTGAGAATAAACTGTATATGAGAGCTCTCTAGAGACAGTATTGTAGAGAGAGAGTAGAGATTGTAATAGTTTATATAGGGGAAAAAGTGTGTTTGGTTGATACTTTTGGTGGGGGTGTCCCACTGTATGCATTTGGTACAAGTATATATATGGTATATATGGCTGTATGGTATTGTGTATATGTGCATAAGTGTATGTATAAATATATCCCAAAAAGTCAGGGCTCATCAGTAGCCCCCTACTCTGAGTGATGATTATTTATGGTCGGAGCGAGGAGTATGATCTTGGTAGAGGCTGGCTTGAGCATATATTTATGGCCGGAGCTCGGAGTTTTCTATGAGGATATCAAATTGCAACAGTTGGTAAACATTGGATTGAGACAAATTGTCAATGTGGGGAATGAAAATGCTAAAATTTCAATGTTGGGAATCAAATTGCAACAGTTGGTAAACTTTTTAATGAGAGTTAGTTTTTTTAACAAAATTTACATTGGATTGAGACAAAATGTCAATGGGGGAAATGAAAATGCTAAAATTTCAATTTTGGGAATCAAATTGCAACAGTTGGTAAACATTTTTAACGAGAGTTAGTTTTTTAACAAAATTTACATTGGATTGAGACAAAATGTCAATGTGGGGAATGAAAACGCTAAAATTTTAATGTCGGGAATCAAATTGCAACAATTGGTAAACATTGGGTAACCAAATTGCAATTTGCCCATTTTTATTTTTAAAATCTATCTATATATTAAAGCAGGTCATCCTATGAACAGTCAAAGCGCCAAAAATTTTGCCAAAATTTGAGTGACACTTTTGTAATTACTCTCTTAAGTTGTGGCAAATTTGAATTAGGACATTAATTCCTTTTATATATATAGAGAATGTATAGAGATATAGAGAGAGAGATAGCGATGTGGGATTAAATCAACCAATGTCCTTACGTTTTGTTATAAAAGGAATTAATCCCACATCGCTATCTCTCTCTATATATCTCTATATATTCTCTATATATATAAAATTTTGACAAACCAACTCAATTGGTTGACCGATCCAAAGCATGCCTCGTGACCGATCCGAACCAAGTAAATTGGTTGACCGATCCAAAGCATGTGACTTGGTTGACACATCCAAAGCATGTGACTTGGTTGACCGATCCAAGGTAACCGATCAATAAATAATAAGATCAATGGTTGACTGTTCCAAGTAACCGATCAATAAATAATAAATAATAAGGTTAACGGTTACCGACGTATCCAAACAAACCAAGCATAACCGATCAAATAATAAGGTCAACGATTTGGTTGACCGAAACCAGGCAACCCATCCAAACAAAAGAAACCAGGCAACCGATCCAAACCAAAGGAAACAGGCAACCGATCCAAACAAAGGAAAAGGAAAGAACAAACTACGTTCCACTTTAAATTACAAAATAATAATTATTAATAAAGAAAAATAAATAGAAATATTATTTTTTCCATCTCAAATAAATACTTTAAAAAATATACTTCTATAAGAAATTATATTATTCATTTAAAAAATAAATATTACTTTATGAGTCGAAAGTAATATTTATTTTTGAAATGAAGAATATAATTTTTTATAGAAGTATATTTTTTAAAGTATTTATTTGAGATAGAAAAAATAATATTTCTATTTAGTTTTCTTTATTAATAATTATTATTTTGTAATTTAAAGTGAGACGGAGTTTGTATCAAAGTTAAGTTTGGATCAAGGCAAAGCTTGTTTGGTTCGGTAGGGTGTGTTTGGATTGTTTGAATCGGTCCAAGGGTCTTTGGATCGGTCAAGGGTCTGTTTGGATCGGTAATGGATAATGGATCGGTAAGGGTTTTTTGTTTTTGTGCCTTTGGCTTGGCTGACCGGTTGTGAGGCTAACCCATTGTTTATTTGGTTGACCGATCAATTTTCCTCTAGCCTCAACCGATCCAAACAAAGCAAATCAATTTTCACTCTTCTCTTGCCTTAATCGATCCAAACTAATCAAAGCCTTAACCGACCAAGCAAACCAAATCAATTTGCCCAGTATCCAAACGAACCAAAGTAAAAATTACGTCTCACTTTAAATTACAAAATAATAACTATTAATAAAGAAAACTAAATAAAAATATTATTTTTTCCATCTCAAATAAATACTTTAAAAAATATAATTTAAAAAAAAATTATATTATATTTCCATCTCACTTTATATTATAACATAATAGAAATATAATATATTTTTTTTTTAAATTATATTTTTAAAGTATTTATTTGAGATGAAAAAAATAACATTTTTATAGAAATATATTTTTTAAGGTATTTAATCTTACAAGCCGGAATGTTCCACTTTATACAAAACCCATCATCTTCTCCTCCCTCCTCATTTTTCTATCATATCAATCTCTTTCTAAAAGTGATAATAGTAAATCGTTCACTTTTTGAAGTTGAAATAGTCTTTTTCACCGAATTCTGAGGCAGCTAATCTCCCGTCTTGGCGTAAATTGCGGGGCCTGCCACCGCCTAGCACCTAGGCGCCGGCTGCTTTTTAGAACACTGCTTACAGTATAGTATTTCTACTAATTGTTTTACTGCTCAGTATAGTATTTCTATTAATTGTTTGGCAACTTTTAAGAACACTGCTTACAGTATAGTATTTCTATTAACTGTTTAACTGCTCAGTATAGTATTTCTATTAATTATTTAACTGCTCAGTATAGTATTTCTATTAATTGTTTGCCTGTTGTTACTATCTTGGATGTCTCAGACTCTCAAATACCTTGGCCCATATCCCTTTCCTATAACTATAAATAAGGGATCCACTTTCTTCTAATACCCATTTCATTTCTCATTCACTCTTTTTTCACCAGAACGTCATGCCTCCTCTTTTCACAATGGTTCGTGAACTTGATTCTGGAAATGTGAATCAAGCTGTGAAAGTGAGGCTTATTCGTTGTTATAGTCTACATGTTGGTGACAATGTTAACGAAGTGTATAGCTTAGAATGTGTGCTTCATGATGCTGAGGCATGTACTCTTTCAATGATTTTTTTCTCAATTAATTTCATTTTAAAAATATAAAGCTCAAACTAATTCACATTTGAAATTATTTGGGATTTATATTTTCAAAATGGAATTATTTGAGAAAAAAATTCCTCTTTCAATACCGTCTTCATTTTTTATCATAATCTATTCATATTATTTATACTGCATTCATAACAACATATACATTTCTATTCTTAAAAAATATAGGGTTCAAGGATTCATGCATCCATCAAGAAGGTCTTCATTCCTCGGTTTCAAAACATGTTAAGGGAGGAACATCTTTATGCTATTAAGAACTTTATTCTACTTAAGAATAACCTGACATTAAGAACTTCAACTTTTGATTTCAAGATTGTTTTTATTCCCAAAACTCACCTTGCTGAAGTCTTTGATGAGGTTTTTCCCCGTCATGTCTTTAACTTCAAGTTGTATGACGATCTTACCCGGTGGGAAAATCTTGAAGAGGATGTTCTGATTGGTAATTTCTTTTATTTTCTCTTTCACTTATTATAAAGATTATATATTATGTGTAACAAAAAATAACATCAGTTTCATATTGCCATTAGATGTCATAGGGAGACTTGCATCCCGGGGCACCATCCAGACACGTGAAGTGAGGGGAAAACAAACTAATATGCTGGATATAACCCTAACAAATCATCAGTATGTTTTTTTTTCCTTTTCCCTTAATTGTTACTTTTCTAAATGAATGTGATGATTTATTTTATTTTTTCAGGGGTAATGAAATTGGTTGCACCGTATGGGGTGAATATGCAGAGAAGTTATTGTCTCATGTTGACACTACCCAAGGCCCTGTTGTTGTTTTTATGCAAATGTATCGTGTGAGGAAGTTTCGAGGTGAAATACGTGTTTCCAACACTTTTAATATATCCAGGGTTATGTTTGCTTCTACTATGCAAGAAATAAGAGAGTTTCAAACAGGGTAAGTACTATTCTTATACTTTCTTAGGCTTTATGTTTACTATATCTTCCCAAATTAATTTTTTTTATATAGACTGGTAGTAGGAGGATTGGGTGAAATTGCTGTTACAAATGTTGTCCATCCTCCTATCATGACCATACGTGAAGAACTTGAAATGTCGAGGGAAAAGATCATATCAGTTGCCAGTTTGATTAGAGTTCATCAGGCATATATGTAATAAACATATAAATGTTTTAGCAATACTTTCATTATATTATTAATTTTTTAAAATTTCTTTGCAGATTGATCAGTTTTGGGTTTTAGCCAAAGTTGTTGGAATTGAGCCTATGATGGGCTGGAACTATGTATCTTGCAAGAAGTGTTTCAAAATAACTCCACAGGCTGGTGCTTATTTCTATTGCGTCAATTGTGATATTAGTGATCCTGTTGGTGACCTACGGTACAAGGTCTTAATTCGTGTCGTCGACAATTGGGGTGTGGCATGCTTTATTCTCTGGGATAAAGAGTGTGTACACCTCATTGGTAAAACCGCCCTTGAGCTGCAGTCAACTTCAAGTGGACTGGTAATATAAAAAATTGTTTCTTCTTAACAAATATAATTTTACTCTTACTTCTTATAAACACATTCAACTATATGCAATAATGACGTAATATATGTAAACTACTGATTGTTCTATTTAATTTACATTTTCTAGGGACTTCCAAGAGCTGTTACCGGGCTTGTGGGAGTGAAAGCATTGTTCAAGGTTAATGTCAAGAGTTGCCCTTATGCTATAAACCTTGGTCCATTCCCTATTTTGAAGATGACCACCGATGTAGCTGTGATTTCTGAATACTGTAACATGGCTTCTTTGTCTGCTGTTGATGCTCAGCCCGGAGAAAATCCAGACCTACTATTTGCTCCACCTAGGCCAATCACAGTCCGGTCAGTTCCTAATGTTGTTCGGGTGGGCGTCAAGCGTAATCTGATGGGAGAATACTCTGAAAGTGAAGATGAAGAGCAGTCTAAGTCTAAAGCTGCTAAAACTGATGATGTATAGTTTGTTTAGGTACCTCTTTCTAATGATATTTTGTGGGTTTGTTGGATGTTTGTAGAAGCTAAAAATTAAAGGTGTTGGATGTTTTGTAGTCAGTGTTGGATATTAACAACTATATGCAGTTGTTAAGGGGTTGTTTTGCTTATATTCCCCTTTAGTAAAACTCCTTGCATTATTGGAGTCTTTTGGTTTTAAGTTGTCTTGATCATAGACAAACTTGGTATGTAAGTTGTATTTGGAAGTGTTGACTTTTGTGATATTCTCCATATAGTTATGGAGAATATTGGTTGTAAATATTCTAAGTAATGAAATGAAATATCGGTTTGTGAATTTTGTATGTATGTGAACATATATTATGATTTTTTTTTTCTCAAATAATTCCATTTTTTTCTCAAATATTTCCGTTCAAACGTAAGTTATTTTTGGATTTATATTTTTAAAATTAAATTGTTCGAGAAAAAAATTCAGAAGTTTTTCTCAAATACTTCTTTTGTAAAAATCTATTTCCCAAAATAACTCACTTTTAAAATTATTTCCCAAAATGACCACTTTTTAGGAAATCGATAGAGTGAATAACATCAGTTGCAGTGTCTTGGCCGATTAGTTGCAGTGTCTTGGTCGGTTGCAGGCACAAAGGTTTCACCGGTTATTTATTCTTGACCAGTTGCAGGAGGTAAATTGGTAGAGTGAATAACATCAGTTGAGACTAAGTGGAGCTTTATATCCCAAAATAACCCATATTTAAAAAATATACTTTTATAAAAAATTATAATCTTCATTTCAAAAATAAATATTACTTTCGACTCAAAATGAATAACCAAAAAATAATACTACATTTTTTGTTCGAAAAAATGAACATTTAAAAATAAATGGTCATATTTATTTGAGATGGAAAAAATATACTTCTATAAAAAATTATAATCTTCATTTCAAAAATAAACGGTCATATTAATTAATTTTTTTTTTCAAGGATCGGTCAAGACAAGGCAAGGATTGGTCAAGGTCCAAGGCAAGGATTGGTCTAAGGGCCTCAAGGTAAGTCAACGGTCAGAGACAACGCAATAATAAAATGAAGGTTTGGAAATTGGAACGGTCAAGGGCCTCATTGAGGCAACGGTGAACGGTCCAGTAAACTAAGACTTATTAAATGTCACTAGCCTCCAGATATTATAATTTATTATCTTTTTTGTTTAACTTTAATAAATTATAATATTTAGAGAATTGAATTGACATTAGTTACTAAGTGGAGCTTTGGATCGGTCAAGCCCCAAGTAAGTTCATGCCATTTTTGTTGACCGATCCAAACAGGCCACAACCGATTCAAACCAAACCAAATCAAAGATACAAATTTCGTCTCACTTTAAATTATAAAATAATAATTATTAATAAAGAAAACAAAATAGAAATATTATTTTTTCATCTCAAATAAATATTTTAAAAAATATACTTCTATAAAAAATTATAATTTTCATTTCAAAAATAAATATTACTTTCGACTCAAAATGAATAATCAAAAAATCAATATTTTGAATGAGAAAATGTGGTAGCAAGTATTTATCAAGGTCAAAAAAGTAGTGTAAGCAAATAGTGACGGTCCAAATTTAAATTGAGGCTTTGACCAAATAGCCCCCAATCCAAATGAAAACTACCTTTAAGGACTAATATTATCAAAACCCCCAAAAAAGTCCCTATATATTTTCTGGATCAAATTGCCCTTGCCCACTCAGCCCCCAGCTCACACGCCCAGCTCACGCACATATCTCTCTCTCTCTCTCTCTCTCTCTCTCTCTCTCTCTCTCTCTCTCTCTTCTTTTCTTTTTTTGACGTTTTCTTCTTCTTTTTTTCTCTTTTCCTTTTTTTTTTACTTTACTTTTCTCTCTCTTCCTTTTTTTTTCTCTTAAATTTTTAAAATACAATATCTCAAAATTTAAAAGTCGAAAAAATAAACCAAAATCACTGTTTTAATCACATCGCCAAGACGAATCAAACAAGTTTACTCACCATATATTTCAAAATTTATAAATAAAATAAATTTTTTTCACTTGTAAAAATATGAGAAAATCATTTATCATTTGTTCACACATGAGTACAACTGTATAATGGTTTTCACATTTATAAACTGAGAAGTCTATTTCACAATTTTGATGAAAATAACTGTATAAATAAATGTGAAAGTGACCTCACAATCATAACTGAGAAATTGACCTCACAGTTGTGCAAAAAAAATCATCAACAACTGATAAATAACATGTAAACCATTTCACATTCATAAATAACTGTGAAACTGACCTCACAGTTTTAGAAGTGTGAAAAACATTTCACAGTTATTCACATCTCAACCAACAACTATGAAATAGACCTCACTGTTGTGCACAAACAATCATAATCGAGAAATTGACCTCACAACAGTACACAAACAATCAACAACTGATAAATAACGGGTAAACCAAACATACTAAGTAGCAAATTAACTGTGAAATTGACCTCACAGTTCTCAGTTTAGAAAAGTCAACAACCAAACCATTTCACTTTTATAAATAACTGTGAAACTGACCTCACAAAGTGTGAAAAACATTTCACACTTATTCACATTACAACCAACAACAGTGAAATAGACCTCACAGTTGTTTTGCTACTTAGTATGTGTGGTTTACCCGTGATTTATCTCGTTATTCATGAATGTTTGTGCACAACGAGAAAATTATTACACGCTTATTTACATCAAACCCAACAACCGTGAAACTTGTTCTACGGTTGTCCTAAAGGAATGACACAAAAATAACACTCATAAATAACTGTGAAACTGACCTCACAATTTTAGAAATGTCAAAAACCAAACAATTTCACATTCATAAATAACTGTGAAACTGACCTCACAGTTTTAGAAGTGTGAAAAACATTTCACATTTATTCACATTTATTCACATCACAACCAACAACTGTGAAATAGACCTCACTGTTGTTCTATAAACTGAGAATTCTATTTCACAGTTATATAAAAATGTGAAATGTTTTGACAGTTTTGATGAGTTAACTGTATAATGGTTTTCACATTTATAAACTGAGAATTCTATTATTTACATTTTTGCAAATAATAGTTCAGTCTTCATTTAATTTAGGTAAATTTTGCTCGGGTTATTCAAGTTTAATCCAATAAAACAATTTTTTCTTCAAAGTTTTCATTTATTATTTACATTTTTGTACCAAAATTTTAATTTTGTGCAGACCTACAAGAAACTGTGTGAGTTTTTGCACATGCAATCTGAGCACCTTGGCTGTCGATAAATACTTTTGCCATAACCTCTTTTACCCACTTTCTGACCTTCCCCGATCATCTTCCTTGCTCTATCCTCAAAATCTTTCCATCCTATGGTTTTGTTCTCCAACAATATTGTTGCAAGCCTCTTCTTACTAGGTGTCAAAGTTGGAGCATGACCAGTACCACCTCCGTAATAACTTCGAAAACCTGACATTAGAGAAGACAATTGGCTTCCAGAATCGGTTATTGCAAATACATCTGCAGCTGCACAAGCAATAAAGTCTAGAGCTGCCATCTGTATCCACAAAAAAAAAAAAGGATCCGCCTTGAGATTCAATCTGAATGCAATAGTACTTTTCAAGAATTGGTTCAGGCTTTAATGTCACCTAATGGTGAGGTTTACCTGAGAAGAAAAGTTCTTGAACGGGGCGAGATCTGTGGGGGTAAGGAGATCTTCCTTTGTGATAATTTTCGGGTAAAGGGTAGTCAACAGATTCATTCTTGATTGACCCCCGTATATACGGGACCCAGCGAGATAGATATACGAATCGCTCTTGAAACCAAGACCATCAAGAACAAGTGCTGCTTCTTCTTGCGTTAGAGGACATTTTCCAGATATTCTCAACTCTTCTAGTGAAACAGGCCTTCAAAAATATTGCAAAATGACCAAGAAAATCAGATAATTGTGTATAGTACCATTAACAATAATAAAAAAAAAAGGAAATGCAGTTATTCTTTGAACATACTTAGAATTCTTCAACCGCTCAACGAGAAGTGGGAAATGGATTTTTCTGTAAGCTTGAAGTTCCATTTCCTCGTCTTCTCCACCTCCAAATTCACTCAGAGAGTAAGCCACCATATCGACTTCAAACCTCAAGTGCAGTGAGAGATACTTTATAGGGTCTGGTCTAGCAGCAGAATTTTGGCCTTGGAAAGGCACTTAGAAGAGGAAGGATTGTGTTTATATAGTCAGCAGGTGTTGCCTCTTTGGGTATATCAGCATCAGTAACCTGCAGAGAATCAACAGGAAAGGGCTTTATTCGTCGTTTCACAGAGTTTCAAGAAATTCAAAAATAGAAATGTAAAAAGAGTAAAGGATGACATACTAGAGTACCAGATGATTCAAACTCGAGTGACATCAAATGGGGAGGCAGCTCTTTTACAATATCTGCGTCGTCCTACAAAACGTTCATGAAATGCTTCTCTTGATAGATATCACCAAACTGGCTGCACTAAAGCGGAGTATATATCAAGTGACAGACCTCGGATCCTTCCATACATTGCTGAGCAGAAACCTGGGAATAACTAAAGTTGCATTTAGTACAGATGCCACAGCAACTGCATTGCTTCCCTAGATTCCGAAGCTATCGCCACTTCGATTTCTCGTTAACCCAAAATAAGTTCCACTTTAGGCAATCCATGCAAAGTAATTTACTAAACTGCGAATCGTATCTCTTTGTTTCCATGGAAGGTCCCATGTGATTTTAGTTTAGGGGCAGAGGTAGTATATTTTTGCTTTTAGTAGTGACAGAAATTCATAAACACATACTCCCTCCATCCCTGAAAGATTGGAGAAACTGTTTCTCTCATTTTAATGGAATACCTATCTGCAAATGATGGTGATTAGAAAACACAAATATTTCGGAAAACTAAGAAGAAAGTAGTCAAGAAAGAAGAAGCACACAGAACAGAAGGAGGGTAGTTTTCGGAATATTTAACACAAACTTTGACTTGCCTACTTGGATCAGCTCTCTGAATGCTTTTATCTCATCCTTTTGGTAGAATTCAAGATCACATTTTGCTTAATGAGGGAAACAAGAGAGTCAATCTTAGTATCTCTAAGTTCATAGGGGTAGTCAACCGTGTCTAGTAGTTCACTAATTCATACTATACCAATAATCCTCTTTTTTGGGATATTATGATACAAAGTGTCTTGAATTGTACGACTGTGAGAGAAACATAAGAAAAATGGAAGAACGTCACAAAGAAGCATAAAATCAAGAAAGTAAAAAAAGGATGCCGGAAAACCTTGGCATCGAAGTCAGAACTGACGGAAATCGAGGAAGATGAAGGACTGGATTCGCCGGAGACAGCTGAGCATCGGACGGAGATAGGTTTAGGGCAGCGAAAGAGCTTGAATTCAGGTATAGAACGGTCTGTACGGATGGAGAAACGGGTGAATTGGAGAGAGATAGCCACGGCAAAACCGAACCCTAGCTCAATACATCCTCTGAGTTCGTTGAGATCCTCATCGGTGAGGCTATTCCGCCGTGTTTGCTCTGCTTTCTCAATTGCCTTGTCGGCGACCTGAATTGCGTCTAGAGAGAGAGAATGAATTTCGTACAGAGTATAGAGAGAGAATGAGAGGGGTAGTTTGGCCATTTAATGGTTATGAAATATTTTAAAAAGGAGCTAGGGGTTTATTGGTAAAATAGATTTAAATTTATGGACCCCAAGGTAAAATATGAAATGTGATGTTTTTTTTGATAAATTCCACCTTCTAATAGGGACTTATTGGTAAAAATCCCATTTAAATTAGGTTGACCGACGAAAAAATGATTTGAGTAACCAGTTCAATTAGATTGATCGACCAAAAAATGATTTCAGCAACCGGTTCGATCGGTCAAAGGAAAAAGGAATTAAAATATAAAAATAAGATTCCTTCTTCTTCTCCGATAAATTATTTACCTATTTCTATTTCTTTAAATGTGGGCCAAAAAAAAAAAATAAAACTAAAACCTTAATTGACGAATTTGATCGGTAAGGACACTTTGCACATATTCATTGACCGGTTATGCCGTTGAACCTGTCAATGAAGTTGCGATCGATGTCCGTCTTGGAAAATAGAAAATAGTTTCAAATGTGGGTTATTTTGAAATTTATTATTTTAAAATGAAATTATTTCAGAAAAAAAAAAATCCCAAAACAGACATTGGTCGCAACTTCATTCACCGATTCAACAACTTCATTGACAAGTTCGACCGCATAACCGGTTACAAACAACATTTCCTAATGACAAAATTTTAAATAGTACAAGGATCAGTGTGAAGCTGTCTTTATTAATTAAGCGGCCAACATGTCAAAGTACTGATCACTTGATCGGTCGGGGTTAAAATGTTGCGTTTGTTTAGCTCTGCTCTGTCCACATGATTAAGAAAAGAAATTCCTAGATTTTGGGGTTTTAAAAACTCACGTAATTAGATCCTTTCTCTCGCTCTGTTTCTTTATCTGCATATATCAATCTGGGCTTTTCTCTTTTCATGCTTGACCATTGCAACATTTTACTTGATCAGCTAGAGACCTTAAAACTTTCAATTGCAATCCCTACAACCAAATAATATACTCCCTCCGTCCCACTATACTTGACACTTCTTTCCATTTTGGGACGTCCCACTTCACTTGACACCTTTCAAAAATAACCTAGTTTTTATATTTTTATATTAGATGGATCCCACCACTAATTCTCTCTCTTCATTTTTCACCACTCAATTTATTCAACCAACACTACTATTTATGCAAGGTTTGTCAATTCTCTCTCTTCATTTTCTACCACACATTTTCTTTATTTAATTGTTTCTTCTTAGTTCCCGTGCCCACTCCTTGGGTGTCAACTATAGTGGGACGGAGGGAGTATAAATTTTCATGAATAAGTGAAATATGTTAATGAATCTCATGAAAAAACATTAAAAACAAAGAGATGGAAAAACATAAATTTATATATTGTATGCAAGGTTTGTCAATTTCCAATGTGGGATAATATCTCTAACAAACACATATGAATGGATAAATGATACGATGGAAAAAAATTTGTGCAACACAATGAGACCCAGATTCCAACAAGAAAAAAAGGATTTCGGATTCAATGGGGATTATAAGAATCAGATTTTAAAAAAAAAAGAAAAGAAAAAAAGGGGCATAGTTGAGGACTTTGAAGTCATCTTTGGAAAGAATTAGGGTTAGGGCAACATTTGCTTCAAGAAATTTTCAATTTGGGAGAGAGAAAAAGGTAGAGATTCTAACTGGATTTCAGTCGCCAATAAATGCAAGATGAAATTCGAAGCTATTGAAATAGAGGGTAGTACCGGTGGTTGGTGTGTGGCCACATTTGTTGATGGGTGCTCCCGTATGGACCATGATTAGGCGGCATAGTTCATCATCAAAGTAGATGTGTTCCGGTGTGGGTGGAGGGAGGGTGGTGGTGTTTGTGGCATTGAGAAGTGATAGGGAAGAGTCGGTGGAAGGGTATACGGGAAGGGGAAGGGGAAAGAGGTGAATCAACAATGTCGACATGAGTTTTGTCCGTCACCGACGCCGATTCATGTGCTAAGTGTTATTATGAGGCAGATTCATTGATAAAATGTAGGGTTTACAATGGTTAAGAGAGAGAGAGAGAGAGAGAGAGAGAGAGAGAGAGAGAGAGAGAGAGAGAGAGAGAGAGAATGAGCATGGTTCCAATTCCAAATGATGGTACGGCGGTCGGCGGAGTTATAAGGAAGGTAAGAAAGGTTCAGATTCAGACTAGGGTTTTTTTACTTATGGGTTTTTTGGGTTTAGTGATCGGTCAGTTGAAGCTGTCTTTATTAATTTTTTTGGGTTTAGTGATCGGTCAGGTGAAGCTGTCTTTATTAATTAACCGGTCACATATTGAATGTTGAAGAGCTATCTCTTCTTCAATAGTTGCATTCAAACGAGAAGCATTATTACATCTTTAACGGTTGACTCCTTCTCAATCGGTTCACTCTTATCGATCATAATATTAGCTTTACCTATTTTATAAACATATCGATAAGAGTTTAAGACTATTTTAAAAATCTTTTCTTATTGGGCCCAATTTCATGAATTTTTTTCTCAAATAATTTCATTTTAAAATTATAAATCCCAAAGTAACTCACATTTGAAACTAATTTCCAAAATGACCAACTTTATAAAACTCGACCATTGAAACTTGCTACACCGTGTAGCGAGTTTAGTTACATTAGGATTTAAGAAATTGACTAATTAATGTTTATAATATTAGTGTCTTCGTCTCAGAAAATGAATATTAATTTTTCAGACAAATAAAGTAGTATTTTTTTAAAAAAATGTTCATTGAGACAAAGGAAGCAATTTTTTTTTTGATTTAGAAAATAATATTAGTGAATAAATACATAATTCGTACGTGACAAAATGAGATCTAACTAGCGTGGCTAAAATCTACTCCCTCATTTCTAATTATTAATAATTATTAATGAAAAAAATAATATTTCTATTTAGTTTTCTTTATTAATAATTATTATTTTGTAATTTAAAGTGAGACGGAGTTTGTACTTTGGTTTGGATCGGTCAATTGGGGTTTTTTTTTTTGTTGACCGAGGCCTTGCCCGATGTTTTTTTTTACCGATTGTGGCCTTGGTTGTAGTATTCTTAACTTTTTTTTTATGGGTAACCGATGGAGAGAGAGAGAGAGTGAGGGGTAACCGATGGAGTTGCACTGGATCAGGATACCAAATTAAGATTATAAATGATGATATGTAACCGATGATTTAACCTCCGGCCGGTTTGAACGACCTCGACCGGTCGATGCTTGACACAGACCAAATCAACTTACTTGGAACACTACACCAAAAGAACATGTTCCAACCACATGTTCTGCTATGTAATCGATGATCTGTCGGCCAAAGCCCAAAAAATTATTATTAAGAAGGTACCAAAGTGGACAATCATAACATGGGACCATGTGAAGTAAGTAGTTCTTATAAATTGATTAAATTGATTTCTGTCAACATGCTTGGACCGATTTGAGCTGAGAAATAAAGTCCACAAAAAGAGAGAGAAAGAGAGAGAAAGAGGGGTAACCGATGGAGAGAGAGAGAGAGAGAGAGAGAGAGAGAGGGATAAAAATATATTTTAAAGGTGAATATAATTTATTTATTTATTTCTAGAACTAAACTTTGTTAAAATATTATTAATAAATCGTTTATGTTAGACCCACATCGGTAGACTAACTTTCGAACAACAGACTGATAGCAAGGGGAACTTGAAGGTTTAAATCATCCTTAGTAGTAAGTGAGGTGGCAACATCGGTCACAACAAGTTTGTTTAATGAATTGAATTTTGTTACCTGTTATAAGTTTGACCGTAAAGCACTTTTCCAAATATTTGGAGGGTAAGTCAAATTTCAAACTTTTCACTCTAAATATTTGAATTGGTAAATAATATATTATTCCGGGTACTATTCTATATCTATCATTTTTCTTCACTTTCTTCAAATGATTTCTTACTTGCAGCCATTAGAGAGTACTATTTCAAAATGAAAATAAGTAAATTGTGTATGCTTGGGAGGAAAAAGGATGGGGCAGAATCAACTGTGAAATGTATTAACATATCAATTTATTTAATATGTTGTTAAACATAGAATGTTCATAAATGTCATGGATTACCATTTAACTCCTCATTTGTAGCATTCCATATCTGATTTCCTTATATAATTATTATCCAGATGGAAATGGTTAACAATTAATGCTCTAAAAGAATTTGTGATGTATATCTTCATTACGTAGTATATTTTATATTGCTAAATTCTCTAATTTTAAATAACAATTAATGTAATAATAACATTTTGGTTAGAAATTTAAATTAAAAAATGTATTTATCCAATGCTAATTGCTATTGGAATTAAACTTCAATAACTTATAATGAACCATTCTAATATGCTCGATTAATATCAATAGCAATCTACCCATTAATATTAATATTATTCTTTCGACCACGTGTATGTAAATCAAAGTATATTACTAAAACTTTAGAAGAGGATTAGTATTTTACTCTCATTTTATGGGAGTATATGCAAATCTTTGTGAACTATCACTATATCTTTAAGTTAAGTAAACTTCACAACAAACAAGTTAACAATCGTTTTCCTCCCGCTTTCATGAAGTTTCAATTACTTTTTGTATGTACACAAATTCATAGTAAATGTAACGTGAAAGGCCCTTTGTTAATATGCAGATGATCAGACAGCTATGGTTTTGGCTTAGCTGTCAGATGATAGTTGAATTATGCAGCGGAATAAGAGAGATTTGAAGTAATGATAGGACAAGAAACACAAAGAAATAATGCAAGTGTGTGAATGTGATTGCAAAAATGTAATAACACAGAGAATTTAAAGTGGTTCAGAGTTCACTCCTCCTACATCCACCCCTACTGTCAATCTTGACAAGTGAGATCAATTTTATTATAATCTTTAATCAACAAAAATTACAAATGATTGATTCAGGCAAGTTCCTTGAACTTCCTCTTCCTAATTAGTACAGTCAACTAGGGATACACTTAAAGTACAGTCTTAAGTGTTTTACAACTTGAAATACGAGTCTCAAGATTTTACAAAACAAATAATACACTCAAAGTACGGTCTTGAGTGATTACAAACTAATTCTACACCTAAAGTACGATCTTAGGATTTTGGAATTTGTGAATTGACACACTAAGGGGTGTTTTGTTGTGGAGGCAAAGGTTTTGGGGTGAGGGTTTGGTTTGGAACAGAGTTTAAAGGGAAAGGATTGGTGAGTGTGTGTGTGAATTACAGGAGGTGTGTGTGGATGTGGGGGAAAGGTTTTGGAGCGTGAAAAAGAGTATTTTTCGGTGGTTTTGTGTAGAGGAAGAACTCCTCTATTTATACCCTTCAATGTAGCCGTTGAAATATGGCCCATTGCGGCTACATTAATGAGCCTTGGCGGTCTTTGTCCCACTTGTCCACATGCATGTCTTCATGAGCCGGGGCTTGAGCCGTGAGCTTGGGCGAGAGCTTCTAGAAGGTCTTCAGTGGTCTTCATTGGTCTTCATTGGTGAACTTGGCATTTGTGAAGATCCGGGTTCCACATTGGTTGAGATTGTGGTAACGAGAGATTGAGACAAAGTGATGGCTATCGAGAGGAATGAAGTCATGTTTGTCGCGATCATACAAGACTTAGCTATCGAGAGATGTTCTCTAATAAGGGCCGAGATGCACTTTGATGATCTTGATGGCTTAGAGAGAGAATATGATTCATGTTTTTGATTGATTGTAATCATTGTATACAACAGAATCATAACTATCAAACTTCATAGGCATCGGATATGCGAGGAATGAATATGAAGTTTGATTTGGTCGATCATGGACTTAGGCATCGAGAGAAGAGGATCATGGCGCAGTCTTCCTCTTTTGATATAAACCTGTTCTATATATATATTCTTTTATCAAAACCAACTAACTAAGACATTGATCAAAGTTAGGTCCTAACAATTTCCCCCTTTTTGGTAAAGGAAGATCTATTTTAGAACATGTTTTCACATTTGATAAGAGAAATAATAGTAGAAGAAATAATACAAGGATTTATAGCAAGCACAAATAATCAGAATGAGATTGAAATGCATGAATTTAATCTCATGATGAAAAGGTTCACTGAATTACAGTCACAAAAAGCGAGCCAATCAAAACAAATTGTTTTAACACACCAAAAATTGTTCCATAAAACTATACTTCAATCATCGCCCAGTTGATCATAGAACTCCTCTCTTTCTTGCACATTTGAAATAATCGATTTCTTTCTTCCTCTAGTTCTCTTCTCATATCTGGCTCCACTCCTCTGTATTAGAACTCATTGTTCCATTCCCATGACATCCTCTCATCATACTTGAAGAACTTATCTTCTTTTGACTTTAGTTGAGCTCTTGTAAGGGGCATCTGATCATTTCTGATTCTCATTGTGCCCCACAAATGCTTCTTCTTGTTCCTTGTTCTTTTGATCTTCATGGGCACAATGGTTTGATCTGGTTGTGATTGAACTGAGACTTGAGTTTCATCCAAGGAATGAGTGGAATGTTGAGGAGGGTTGGTAAATGTAGGAGATGGGATTGTAATAGGAGGTTCTTGATCTGGACTTGAAGGAGCATCATCATCATCCTTTGTCGAGTCTGAGGAAAGATCAATAACAGTTTTGGTTCTGTTTTGATTGTCAGCTTTGGATTCTCTGAATTCTTTGATCTCAGGAATAGAGACCAAGTTCATGAAGTGAGAGTTTTCATTGGGTGAGGTGAAGTTCATGGGATCAACAGTGATGAAGGGAGAAAGGTAGGGCTCAATTCCTGGATTAAGGGTTGGGGGAAAGATGTTGACCATTTTGCTTATCAAAAGCATGAGGGCATACTTTTGTTCAAACAGAGAAAGGAAAAAGGATTTTGCAAGGTCAATGTAGAGGGTGAAGACTAGACCCTTTGGCATATACAGGCATGAATTGAGTGATGGAGATATGAGTTGGCTAAAAAGAACTTCCCAATCAAGAAGAGTATTGGGAGTGATGAACTTTGGGAATGATGGGATTTGGTGAACAAAGTTGGAGGTTGATGAGGTTCTTGACACTTGCCATTTTTCATAGGCAAAGAAAACTAACCCTGCAAGGTTTCTTGCCACTACAATCATCCCATTTCTTGACAGGTTCCCAAGATTTTGGATAGGTAAAGGGATTTACAATGTACTGGAAAATGAGACACATGGGCTAACCCTTTTCTTGCTTTGTCTTGATGGAAGAAATAGAGAAATCAATGCCACGGCTAAGCATCCGGGATTCTTTCTTGGGAAGAAAGGATTGATTTTGAGAGGGAGGAATGGAATTGCTTGGATGGTGTCGGGGTGGAAAGAATTGGATCACTATCAGACAAATCTTGACCTTGTCCGGCAAGAATTGGACTATGAGGAGAGGCTTCAAAAGGTTCATTTTCGGGGATTGGAGAAGTTGGCTTGGAAGGTGCGAGAGGCTTGGGTTGAAACGGTTGGGATTGACTCAGGAGGTTTGGCCAAGACTTTGATTGAGAGAATTGGAACTGAATTGAGATTTAAGGAGATTTAAGGCTGCCCTGACTTCACTTTTGGCCAACCTTTTCTCAAGGATAGCTATCATAGCTTCCTCATTTTCTTGAGTTCCATCAAGCACAAGGCCTTTGCAAGCATTCACAATTGATTCTCCTTTTGAGACAAGTATGGGATTAATCTCAACTCCAACCTTCTTGAGATTTTGAATGACCTTAGTAGTATTATCAAGGTTCCCCCTTTCAATTTCAACAGTTGAGGCAGGTTCATTTACGAGGCTCGGTCTCGGGAATGGAAGGGAAGGTATGGCTATCTACATCCATGTTTGTCACCTTGGGGTTACTAGATGACTCTCTGGTCCACTTCTTTTCTTCATTAACCTAAGTACGAGTTCATCTAGGGCCATTCTTGATTCTTCTTCACTTAGAATATCATCAAGATACAAAAGAACAGCCTTTTCAGTGTCAGGGTTTCCATCCAATTCAATAGCATCAATTGCTTTCAGGATTTTGGCTAACTGTTGAGGCTGGGTAGAGGGGATATTCTCATCAATGTTCCCCCTTAAAGGTTGCTTCTATGATGGTTCTTTGAGTTTAAGAATGGCTTCAATGGCATGATGACTGGTGGGTGTGGATGACTTGTCCACTCTTGGACTAACAGAAGTGGATTTTGGGGAAATGGAAGGGGTAGTTATTTTGGTTTTCTTGGCTTTGGGGGCTTTCTTTTCTAGTTTTCTTTTCTTTGGCAAAGTTTTAGAAGGAATGGATAAGGAGGGTTGTACCTTAGATGCGGTATTTATGCTTGGTAGGGATAGGCTGTCGAGGATGCTTTCCTTTATCTTGTGTTTTTGACAATTTGATAGGCTGCTTGGAGTTCTTGAGGATCTACATCGGCATCACCGGCATGAGTTTGCTCCATGGTGTCATCTCTATGGCTATCAACGGCACCTCTTTCTTCCACATCCTTAGCATGGGTATCGAGATATGGTTCCTTATGTCGGCTACGAGATCATCCTTGCTTTTGCCTTTCTTGCTAGGAGATACCACAGTCCTTTTTAACACTCCAGTTTTCTTGACATTGGTCTTCACTCCTCTTTTTATTCTCCTACTTGTAGCCAATGCTATCAACTCCTTCCAGTGTTCAATCTTCTTCCTTGTTTCCTCTTCCAGCTTTTCATGAGCTTCTTTGAAACTTTTCAAGGCTCATATCTCCGGCTTTCATAACAATTCCTTTCTTTTGTTTCAATGAAAAAGTTCTTTCATTGAAACACCTTGTCTCGAATAGCTTCACGAGTCTTGACCACTTCTTGGATAGAGGAGTTTTGAGCTTTGGAATTAGAACTTCAAGAATTCCACTCATGAACCTGAAGTTGTTCATCCTTCCACCTTGCTTCTTGAATTTGAGAGTAGAGGATGAGGCGCAAGTTGGAAATTGTGGAGAAGGACAATGCACCAATTTGTGTCCTTGGTCATTAGGCTCGGCATTTGCTTCCACTCATTTGATCCCATTTGATCAAATGAGGATTGCTTGCCATCAATGGCTTTGTTGACCACATCCATCGGGGTTGACTTGAAGATATCATCTTTGTTTTTCACCATTGCTTTGTCTTGAAACGGCTTTGAAGTACGTGGACTTTAACACCAAGAAATTTCTCATAAACATCTTCAATATTTCGACCCTCTATCCCATATATTTTTCACGGCATCTTCTTTATTTGGGATCCCATAGACATCGCTAACCATTTCTTGAGTAATGGTAATCTCCACATTTTCTATGGTGGCGGTTATTGAATTATTTTCATTGTTTCTTTTTCCTACCAAATAAATTTCTGCATAGCTTCTTCATAAATTGGAGGTCTAGCTCCCATAAAATCAAGTAATTCATTTACCTCAAGAAGTTCTTTGATGAGAATTCCAACTTCGAGAATCATAGAAGTTAGGTTTGATGAAATAACCATGAGCATACAGGGTACATTGCTTTTGGGTCCGCCATTGATGTCTAAAGGAATTAGGGTTGAAGAATACGATGGTGGATTGGAGAGGGAAGGAGACAAATTTTAAAGCGAGAATTAATGAAATAGGAATTTTGGTGATTGCGAAAGAGAGAGAGATAAATGATGAGTGGAACGTGGGTTTTAATGAGCATTAGGGGTTTCAAAGTTAAGTAACTGTTCATATGAACAGTGGTTTTTACCCTTCCCCACGTTGAGACATTAATTCCCACAAAACACAAGAAGAACATTCTCTTTTTCAAGGAGTTTTGCGGGGAAGAGACGGCGAAGGAAGTGACAATTGTGAGCAATTAACACGATCAAATCACTTAAAGGTTGCTTTAACCTAGCTGTTGAAAGGAAACTCTGACAGTTAAGCTAGTTTGAATGATGATGGTACATGCGAGATAGCTAGATGAAAATTGCCTATAAAACAATGACAACTTCAGAGGAAAATTATTCAGATTGATTTACAAACACAAATGGGTAGATTTTCCTCAAAGTTTAATCCAAAAGTTATGGCTCAAACAGCAAAACAATTGGTCTTTGGGAAAAATAGTGAGGATGATTTGATGAGTGATGAAATGGAGATAGAGAGAGAGTCTTTCAATATTGTTGAAAGTTCAGAGAGAGTGAATGATAAGGGTAAGAACAAGAGAGTGAGGGTTGATGAAGACATAGAGATGAAGGAGGTAGCTGTCAGGGAAAAGATTGATAGTAAAGAGGGAGAGGGAATAAGACTTTTTGGGAAGACAATCAAAGTTGATCAAGGAGAGTCAAGTAAGGGAAAGAGTAAGGTAGAAAGGGTATACACGTTGGGGGAGTTGGTAAAGCGGGGACGGGGCTCGGACGGCTAAGGAGAGAAGCTTAGGTTTGTCGGGAAGAAGGTTGAGCAAGATAAGCTTTATACACCTGTGAGCAGGGATTCTCTCTCTCCAGGAGTTGGTTTGTTGGAGGAAAGAGGAGATAACTTTGCAGGAGTGCATATATCTCCTTCTTCAACAATCTCATACCTATTCAACCAGGTTATAGGTTGCTTGACCTACAAGAGTACCTTTGTGGAGAGAGTGGAGTCAAGTGTTGGTCAACCATTTGCAATCACGGGGAATGGTTCTTTTCGGGAGATTTTAGCTTTGTGACTCCAATGGAGGGATTGCTTCATCCATATGATGCGGTTGAAGAGTGGTGGCCTAGAAGGGCAAGTCCTTCTCTCCAATATTCGAGTCACTTCCATTGATCCTTTCTTGGAGAGGCACCCGGTGTGGTTGCAGGAGGTACCAACAGAGACCTTGCAATCAACTCGGGAGGCTAGAAATGAAGGAATGAGTGCAGGAGGAGGATGCTGGAGAGGCGTGACATTTCCAAAGAATGTCGGCAGCTAAGTTTGTGGGTTTGAAGAGGGAGTTGGTTTTGAAGATTGTATGGTTTTGGAGGAAGCTTTTGTTGGGTGAAGGATGATGAGAAAGAGAGATTTCAAGGGTTGTTTTTATGTTTTGTGTTGTATGTTTTTTTTTGTTGTTGTCTTTGGTTTTCATGGTTTTGAAAAGATAGCTATCGGTGGATAGCTATCGAGAATATTTATGAGGGAATAGGCTGTCGAGGCAACATTGTGACAGCATTACCCAGTATGTAAGCCTCTTTTTATTTATGATGAACAACCTTTTATTTTGGCATATTTATCATACCAAGCATGGCTCTTAGTATCTCAAATCTCTTTTCATCCATGGCTTTTGTGAGAATATCAGAGACATTGTCCTCGGTGTAAACTTTTGCAAGGTTGATATTCCCTTTTTCAACATGATCCCCGATGAAATGATGTCGACCTCAATATGCTTTGTTTTGAATGTTGGACGGGGTTTTGTCATGGCAATAGTACTTGAGTTGTCACAAAAGATGGGAATGTTGGATAATTCAATTCCAAAGTCTTGAAGTTGACTTTTAAGATAGAGAATTTGTGAACAACACAAGCTGCGGCAATATACTCGGCCTCGAGTTTGTTGAGGTGGCTGCGAGGTTTGCTTTTTGCTTGACCATGAAATGATTCTTGAGCCAATAAGCGGCATCCACCACTTGTGGATTTTCTATCTAGATTACATCCAACATAGTCGAGTCGGTGAATCCAATTAAAGAAAATGGGGATTCGGTGGGATACCACAAGCCAAAATCGGGGTTCCTTTGAGATATCTAAGAATTCTCTTGACGGCGAGAGATGAGATTCTTTGGGATTAGCTTGAAATCTAGCACGAGAGACATACACTAAACATAATGTCGGGTCTTGAAGGCATTACATAAAGAAGAGATCCAATGTAGCTTACGTAAAGTGTTGGATTTACACTTTGACCATCTAGATCGGCATGGAGTTTGGTTGTGGTTGACAAGGGTGTTTTGGCGGGGAAGCGGTTTGCATGTCAAACTTCTTGATCATATCCCTTGTATATTTAGCTTGGTTGATGAAGATTCCTTCCTCCATTTGTTTGACCTGGAGTCCTAAGAAGAAGGTGAGCTCACCAATCATGCTCATTTCAAGCGATCCTTCATAATATCTCCAAATTCGGTGCACAAGTCCTCATTTGATGAGCCAAAGATGATGTCATCAACATAGACTTGGATGAGCAAGCGATCATCTCCATATTTTTGATAAACAAAGTATTATCAATATGGCCCTTGGTAAAGCCTTTGCCAAGGAGATATCTAGATAGGGTATCATACCAAGCTCTTGGTGCTTGTTTAAGCCCATACGAGTGCTTTGTTCGGTTTGAATACATGATCGGGAAACTTTGGGTGCTCAAATCCAGGGGGTTGAGATACAAAGACCTTTTCATTTAAAACTCCATTTAGAAATGCACTCTTGACATCCATTTGGAATATTTTCATCTTCTTGAATGAAGCATAGGCAAGGAATAGCCTTATAGCTTCAAGTCTTGCAACAGTGCGAAAGGTCTCATCATAGTCAATACCTTCCTTCTTGTCTGTATCCTTGGGCAACCGGATCTGGCTTTGTTTCTAATTACAACACCTTCTTCATTCATCTTATTTCTAAAAACCCATCTTGTTCCAATAACGGTTTGATTTCTTGGTTTAGGAACAAGTTGCCATACTTTGTTTCTTTCAAAGCTGCTCTAGTTCTTCTTCCGTGGCTTCAATCCAGTCGGCATCTTGGAGTGCTTCATATATTTTCTTTGGTTCCACTTGGGATATGAATGCACTCATGAGAAAAGGGATGTTGTGCAGGCTGGGGTTTTATCAATTTGAAGGTGATGTAAAGATCTTTATTGGGTGGAATGATGTGGGTAATGGTAGTTTCATCATTGTTTTGGGAGGAGAAAGAGGATTATTGGATGGAGATGGAAGATGGCTAGAAGATGGATTATATGAGGAAATGGGATGGTGTCGGCTAAGGGTTGGGTGTCGGCTAAGGGAAAATTTTGAGAAGGGTCGATCAAGGGATGACCATTTATTTGAAAATTTTCTTCCTCATCAATTGGATTGGAAGTGGGAGTGATTCTTTGTTGACTTGGTTGGGTTTGGATTGGTTGTTGATGAGAGTGAGATAGTTCATGGTACATGCGGCATAGGATGGGCTATCGAGATGAGTTTCTTGGAACCATGTATGGAAGATTTGATGAATCTTGTTCATGATTGAGAAACGAGATGAGTCAAGAATGGGAGATGCTTCAGGAAGATTATCTAGGTTTCCCAAACCTTCATCAAAATCACACAACTCAGTTACACTTTGATCATTGTTTTCATCAAAGTCAACATGAATTGATTCTTCCACAACAAGTCTTCTTTTGTTGTAAACTCTATAAGCTTTGCTTGTGTTAGAGTATCCAAGAAAAATTCCTTCATCACTTTTGGAGTCAAATTTGTCCAAATTGTTCTTGCCATTGTTGTGAATGAAGCATCTACTTCCAAAGCTGTGAAAGTAAGAAATTGTAGGGACTTTGTTATTCCACAATTCATATGGAGTCTTCTTGTGGAATTTGTTGATTAGTGTTTTGTTTTGAACATACACTGCAGTAGTAATGCTGACTTCACCCCAAAAATACTTTGGGAGATTGTGTTCAGACAGCATTGTTCTTGCTGCCTCACAAATTGTCCTGTTCTTCCTTTCAGCAACACCATTTTGTTGGGGAGTTCTTGGGGCTGAAAAATTGTGATCAATGCCTTTGGAATCACAATACTCTTCTACTCCAGTGTTCTCAAATTCCTTCCCATGGTCAGATCTGATCTTGATGATGGATGTCCCTTTTTGATTTTGAATTTTATTGAACATCTTTATCAGACAGCTAAGGGTGTCACTTTTGGATTCAAGAAGAATGATCCAAGTGAATCTTGTGAAATCATCAACAACAACTAGGGAGTATCTTTTTCCTCCTAAAGATCTAGTTCTTATGGGTCCAAAAAGATCCATATGAAGCAGTTCAATAGGTCTTGAGGTGTCCAACTTGGTCTTGGGTTTGAATGAAGATTTCTTTTGCTTCCCACATTGGCATGCTTTGCAAAGTTTATCCTTTTTGAATGGGATCTTTGGTAGACCTCTGACAAGATTGGAATTTGCAAGCTTGGAAATGGTTTTGTGATTGAGGTGAGCCAATCTCTTGTGCCATAGCCATGACATATCAGATTGATTGAAAGACAGAAGGCAGTGAGCATGTGAGGTTTCCACAATCTCTAAGATTAAGCAATAGAGATTTCCTTTTCTCGATCCAGTTAGGATGACTTTATTGTTTTTATCTTTAACAGTGCATTTATCCTTAGTGCAAACAACATGATATCCCTTATCACAGATTTGACTAATGCTGATCAAATTGTGTTTGAGACCCTCTACATAGGACACATTTGTAAAAATGATATCTTTTGTAACAAGATTTCCTGATCCTTTGACCTTAGCTTGGGAATTGTCACCAAAGGTTACATTTGGACCATTTTTAGGGGAATATTGTTGCAACCAGTCTTTATTGAAGGTCATATGTCTACTACAACCACTATCTAAATACCAGAGTCCTTTCCTAGGTACCTGCAAAACAGAAAGTAAATTTTATGGTACTCTTTTTTTATTCTATTGGGTCCAAAGGATTAGTTTTTCTTTGGAACCCTAGCTTTGTTCATTGGTCCCTTGTTAAAGAACTGGTTTAGGGTATGATAATATGACATGATTTGCATCATGTAAGGTGTGAGGACAGTGGATTGGGATGGATGGAAGAAGTGGTTTGGATTGTTGTATTGGGGTTGAAGCGAAAGCTATTTGAAGAGGATGATGCGGGAGAGTCATTTTGATTTGCATGGCTTCTACCATTAGAGTATTGCCATTGAGGTTTTGTTGTTTGGTGTATCTATGTTTGTTATAGAATCTTTGTTGCCTTGGGGTTCTTTGTTGTTTGGAAGATTTTGGTTGTCTGTCGAGGCCTTGGGCTGTCTGTCATGCCTTGGCTGTCTGTCAACCCTTGGGTGTCGACAGGACTTGGTGACTAGCACATTCTTGCAGCTTGGCTTCTTCCTGTATATTGGCTCCTTTTTGAACCCAAATATACTTGCTTCCTTGAATTCTACTTGGTCCTTCCTTTGATTGACTAGGACCACCCAAGATTTCTTTTGATTTTTCTTTGGTTTGAACAGGGTAGGTTTGAGTTTGATAGGCTGCGAGCTTAGGTTTTCTAGAACCATTTTTTCAATGGCCCTTTCACCGGTGGGAGGAGAGTATACTTTTCTGATGGATTATCGGCACCAATCCTGTTTTGTCACAGGGATGCCTTTGGGTATAGGTGAAAAGTGATAATGCTTTGCTTGACATGTTCCATGAATCTATTCTCTTTTTAAGAGCATCATTTTCTTTTTCAAGATTCTTGAGTTTTTGACGGTTTTCATGATTACTTGATGTCTCGGTGTCGGATCCTTGTTTTGTTTTTCAAGCATGATGCATTGATCTCTTAGCCCTTGGCATGCTTTCTCAAGCTTCGAAATGGTTTTTGTGAGGGTGTCAATGGTTGAGGATTGGGAAAGACTTTCATTGACCGGTGAAGCAAAGCTAGTTTTTGTTTTTTGGTTTGAATTAAAAGAGTGCAAAATAATTGTTTAAAACCATCAATATTTAAAGAGTTAAAATCATGTACCTCTTTTAGTTCATCGGCTGACAAGTGCTTCCATCTCTTCCTCATTGTCGAGTCATCACTTGACATATACTCTTCATCCTTTGAATTTTGATGAGTCGGCAATCATGACTTGCTCTTTGTTTTTGTCATGTTTATTTTTGGAGCAATTGAAGCGGTTACACTTAGAAGCGTGAATGATCTCTTTTGAGTAGGTCATCTTCTTAGGCATGTACGATTGTCCCTAGGTTTCCTTGGTTCGGGGCAATCGAGATGAGTAATGTCCTTGCTTTCCACAATTGAAGCAATCAATTGTCTTCTTGTAGCTGTCTTGTTGAGCATTAGATGTGGAGGGATTGAATTTTTTGTCAAAAGATTTCTTTTGAAATTTCATGGCATTTCGAAACTGACCATGGAAATGAGGCTTGGAATGTCTTCTTGGGAGATCTGTTTCTTTGACGGGTTTGGAGCTAATGTTTATCTTTTGAAGGGCATTGTTGACAATGGTCTCAATGTCTTGGTGAGTGATTGGCTTGTGGACGAGTTTCTTGTGAAGTTAAAGCTAAGGTTTGTGAAATGGAAGGGTGATGGAATTTTTATCATACCTTCCAATTCATAAGCTTCAAGCTTTCCAAAATATTGCTCAAGCTGTCATGGTGCTCCATTCGAGATCCCTCTCTAATAGGTAATGCTACCTTTTCATATTCTTGAGGAAGATTTGAGTAAATCTTGAGGCGAGATCTTGTTGTTCAAAGGTTTTTCCATGGTCGGCAATTGATCTAACAAGGTTCTCAAACCTTGGGTGGCGAGCACTCACCTTTTCTCCAGGGTAGAACTTGAAGTTGTCTAATTGCCTAAGCAAGTTGTACAAGTTTTGTGTCCTAACACTTTGGAGTGTTTAGTGAACTTGGTTTGAATAAGAGCCCATCTTCATTCGGCATTTGGTTCCTTAGCAATTTCTTGTGCTAGAGAGTCATTTACACTCTTTTGAAGAATGTTCTTGACTTTCAAGTTTGCACTTATCAATTGCTTTTCGGCTTAGACCATGTTTACGGGGATTTGATCTTACTAGGTCCTCCATCGGTCTGATTTGAGTTGGGTAGGACACTTCATTCTCTAGAACATACCAATTCCATATCTTGTTTGCATCAAGGTATGTTTTTATTTTTGAAGCATAGATCTCAAAAGATCCACGAGTCATCAATGTGTGGGATGTCTTTCTCATTATTTCTTCTTGGTTGAGGCATGGTGGGTTTGAAGAGAATCCTTCACAAGTTGTTAGACTTTTGAATGTGAAGACAAGCTCGATACCAATTGAAAGGCCCTTTGTTAATATGCGAGATGATCGAACGGCTATGGTTTTGGCTTAGTGTCGGATGATAGTTGAATTGTGCGGCGGAATAAGAGAGATTTGAAATAATGATAGGACAAGAAACACAAAGAAATAATGCAAGTGTGTGAATGTGATTGCAAAAATGTAATAACACAGAGAATTTAAAGTGGTTCAGAGTTCACTCCTCCTACATCCACCCCCACTGTCAATCTTGACAAGTGAGATCAATTTTATTATAATCTTTAATCAACAAAAATTACAAATGATTGATTCAGGCAAGTTCCTTGAACTTCCTCTTCCTAATTAGTACAGTCAACTAGGGATACACTTAAAGTACAGTCTTAAGTGTTTTTACAACTTGAAGTACAGTCTCAAGATTTTACAAAACAAATAATACACTCAAAGTACAGTCTTGAGTGATTACAAACTAATTCTACACCTAAAGTACAGTCTTAGGATTTTGGAATTTGTGAATTAACACACTAAGGGGTGTTTTGTTGTGGAGGCAAAGGTTTTGGGGTGAGGGTTTGGTTTGGAACAGAGTTTAAAGGGAAAGGATTGGTAAGTGTGTGTGTGAATTACAGGAGGTGTGTGTGGGTGTGGGGGAAAGGTTTTGGACTGTGAAAAAGAGTATTTTTCAGTGGTGTTGTGTAGAGGAAGAACTCCTCTATTTATACCCTTCAATGTAGCCGTTGGAATATGGCATTGCGGCTACATTAATGAGCTTTGACCGGTCTTTGTCCCACTTGTCCACATGCGAGGTCTTCATGAGTGGCTTGAGCTGTGAGCTTGAACCGAGAGCTTCTAGAAGGTCTTCAGTGGTCTTCATTGGTCTTCATTGGTGAACTTGACAGCTGTGAAGATCCAGGTTCCACATTGGTTGAGATTGTGGTAACAGAGATTGAGACAAAGTGATGGCTATCAGAGGAATGAAGTCATGGCTGTCAGATCATACAAGACTTAGCTATCAGAGATGTTCTCTAATAAGGACTGAGATGCACTTTGATGATCTTGATGGCTTAGAGAGAGAATATGATTCATGTTTTTGATTGATTGTAATCATTGTATACAACAGAATCATAACTATCAAACTCATAGCATCGATACACTGAGGAATGAATATGAAGTTTGATTTGGTCAGTCATGGACTTAGCTGTCAGAGAAGAGGATCATGACTGACAGTCTTCCTCTTTTGATATAAACCCTGTTCTATATATATATTCCTTTATCAAAACCAACTAACTAAGACATTGATCAAAGTTAGGTCCTAACACTAAGCATGTGCGGTTCAACCGCACAGCATTTTGGTGGACCCGCGAGCTTGTCCGTATATTTGTATTTCGATGGTTCTCATTTTTGCATTTCATTATTGGCATTTTGGTCTATTCGCTCGATTCATCATTTTCTAATAATCGCTTATCGTTACATCCCCACCCTACAATTCGACACAACTCACGTGCGTGCGGTTGAACCGCAAAAGCCCCAAATTCTTCCCTCCCTCCATTTGAGTTGACTTTGGCTATTGAATTTGAATACATACTTTTTCTATGCCTTCACTGCTCCGTGAAACTATGCATGTACATTAATGATAATAGTGTGCTCACTCTATCTTGTCCATTTATTTTAAACTCAACGTTTCACATTGAACTTAAGGTCTTTTATGAGAATGTTAATTACATTTTACTCCGTACAGCCAGGGTGCAATGGCCCCAAATACAGTAATTACAAGTGTCTGCTAACTTGGGTTATATATATATATATATATATATATATATATATATATATATATATATAATACAATAAACTATAAACTAAACTGAAAATACAAAGGATAAGTTGTTGAATTTGATGCACGAGCCCAATGAAACTACTGTCTCCTTAAGACATATTCGACCCCTCACCGAGTGTGCTTGAGTTTGCTTGGGTCGCTTGTCTCCCAGGATAGAACGTGCGGACCGGGGGCACTTTGCACCTAAAGTTCCCGGCGAGTTGAATCGTGCTTGGACTAGATCACCTCTTCTTCTATAATGCAAACTAGGAAGCCAAAGGAAGAAGCAACAAAATGCAACAAGAGAAAATGGAAGAGGATTGCAGGAGCAAGTGTTTTCTTCTCTGGGCGTTTGTTCTTCCTTGTAGTTCTTTCTAAAATGTTGTTGGCAAACAACTATTTAAACATATACAATCAACCAAGATTAAAAACTGAAAATCAAATGGTTTTAATTATGTAATAAACAATTTTATTACGAAATTAAATACCATTAATCCGAAAATATTAGCCATAATGATTCCCGTTTCAGTTTTCCACATTTAATATTTGGCTGTTACAAATCTGCTCTGTAGCTGCTCGGCCGAGTCAAATACCTTGGTCGATCGAGCAAGGCTGTCCAGAAACTTTTGCTAGGATCTGCTCGGCTGAGCAAGGCATAAGCCTCGGCCGAGCATGACTCTGCTCGGCCGAGCAAGGCATAAGCCTCGACCGAGCATGACTGTCCAGAAACTTTTTCATTCTGCCATGCTATGCTCGGGCGAGTCAACACTCTGCTCGGCCGAGCATATCAGTCAAAGTCAAAACCATTTTTGATTTACAAAATCAAACTTATTTAGCAAAATGTGGGCCATATACTTTGAACATTCATATTTAATTTATCCAAAAACCATTTTGGACAAATAAATATTTTATTTCACAAACACATAACCAGTTAAGTAATTTGACAAAATTACCCTTTAGAAATTAATCCATTAATTTCCTTCAAAACACACTATTTTTTCAACACGTTTCACTTTTAACTTAAGGTCTTTTATGAGAATGTTATTTACATTTTACTCCGTACAGCAAGGGTGCAATGGCCCCAAATACAGTAATTACAATTGTCTGCTAACTTGGGTTCACTACTAGAAACAGGGTCATTACCGACGGACATTTACCGACGGACTAAGTCCGTCGGTAATACCGACGGAAAATTCTCATTTACCGACGAAAATTTATTTTAATTTACAGGAAATTTATTTTTTTTAAATTTCGTTTTGTCCATCGGTAATTGGTGTAATCCGTCGGTATTTCCGTCGGTATTTCCGGCGGACATGGTCCGTCGGTATTACCGTCGGACTCCGTCCGTCGGTAACAAAGCCATATATATACGCACGAATACTCCCCATTTTTAATTACGCTTCATTTTTATTACTTCGTTCCTTCCTCAGTGTGTTCGCGAAACTAACGCCAACGCCAAGCCGTCGCCGCCGACCTCGCCATCGCCGGTAATGTGAGGACCTCTCCTAACCCAGGACCTATAAACTCGTGTCCCAGCTGGAGGGTCCCCAAATCCCCTTCTAAAATTAAAAACTTTTCCTTTAAATAATTTAAGAGTTAAATAAATTTTTGAAACCAAACTATAACCTGTTTTAATTTACAACATTACATGGAAAGTATTTATAAAATATTATACATATCTCTTTTCTCACTTTAATAATAACCACACTTATTCCCAACTCCCTAACAGTACACATACCCTGACAACCCAGAAGACGGTCCAACTCCTTTCCGGCCTCACCGGTCTGGTCTACCTGTCTCAGCTGAAACTAAAAAAATTAAAGGGAGAAGGGATGAGAAAGAATCTCAGCAAGTTATTATGTATGCAGCAATATGCCAAATAAAATGCAACACGTAAGCAAGTTGTTTCACGTCATAATTTGAATACCATAAACATATTACATCCTCTTAGGAACACATCCTCTTGGGAAAATATCCTCTTGGGAACACATCCCCTAGGAAAAACATGTATATACATCCTCTTGGGAATACATGTAGATACATCCTCTTGGGAACACATTTATATACATCCTCTAGGGAATACATGTATATACATCCTCTTGGGAATACATGTAGATACATCCTCTTGGGAACACATTTATATACATCCTCTAGGGAATACATGTATATACATCCTCTTGGGAATACATGTAGATACATCCTCTTGGGAACACATTTATATACATCCTCTTGGGAATATATTTATATATATATATATATATTCAAGCACATACATTTACTTGGATCACTTCCACACAATAAGATAGCAGTATGTAACATGGCATCATTACTCATGTTGAACAGTATAGAACATGGTACAATTACTCATATTGAACAGTATAAAACATGGTACAATTACTCATGTTTATCTTCAAATAGTATCACATATATATATATCATTGAGTTACCATAATTAACAACTATTATGTATGCTCATGATCCAGCCAATGATGTCGTGCAACAATTATTTCACGCACCATTTTAACATATAACCATTTCCAAAGTAATCACGTAGGGTATAATAACATACAAGTACTCTACGCGTTCACAATATCACATTTCACGACTTCCTTTTCAAACTCCATAATCAAATACCAAGTTTCTATAAACTTTGGCTCTCAACCACAATGACTTTCAACCCGGTTCAACGCTATATTTAGACTACTTTCCCAATTTCATTTTAACTACGAGACCTCATTATGTAGCTAAAGTGTTCTAATTCATCCTACACTGCAGAGGGTTCAATCTTGTTCTAAGTGAATAGGTTTCTAAGATTTAAAAGTTAATTCAGAATTTCTGATGCAGGGCACGACTCGTGCCATATGGCACGACTCGTGCCTTTTTCCCCCATGTTACTCAGAACGACTTGGACCATTGTTCACGACTCGTTGTCACGAGTGGCAAGAAGGGCACGACTCGTGCTCCTTGGCACGACTCGTGCCAAGGCCAAAATCAGATACCAGATTTCAAAGCATTAGCAGTTGTTTCACCAATTCCTATTTTTCACTTTCCTCTGTTTTCCCCAAGGCCAACACCAGTTCCAACAGACCAAACTAGCTTATATATCAATTTTAACACGTAACAACACTCAATTCATGCTATAGAACATCTCTTTCCCATTTACTACAAGCCCAATCAACTAATCCATTGCCCTTTTTATACTCATCAACTTCAACCCTTTTCTAATCATTTTCCCAAGCCATATAACATGTATCTCTAACAACTATATTACCACCTAATACCTCACATATCATGAATACATTAATTCCCTCATTTTCAACCCAATTCATAATGCCATGACTTCAAAGTATTCCATTTCATCCCAACTCCTTTTCTTTCTATTTCACTCACCCCAAATAAATGTTCCAACCTCTTGCGAACTCATCTATAACCCATAATATCAAGTTTTATGTACCATCTTTCTTATTTATTTCCAAAGCTATTTTAATTGACTCATCATTATAACAACCTTGAATATAACCTAAATTCTTTTCATTTTCAAGTCGAGTAACATGATCCGTCACTACCATATTCATTCCAAACCCAAACTCCCTTGTTATTTCCAAGGTCATAAAAATTAACTAAAATTTCAACAATCATATTTATATCCTAACAAAGACATATATACATAACATTTTATCATTTTCAAGACAACATTATCCTACTCGGCCCACCAGTCCATTTTATTTCCTTTCATTCACACAACCCAAATAATCATTTATGTCCGACCTATATTTCTTCCATTCAAAAACCCAAATAAATTACTAAAATAAAAATGATCATTTATTTCACCATAATATCAATTTTTATGCAATCCTTTAAACTACCCATTTCAACCACAAGATTTATTCACTTCCAAGACCCAATAAGTTGCCAAAAATACCACCGATCATTTATATCATCAAAATATCAACATTAAATATTAAATGGACAGTTATCGAAAGAAATCATAATAACTCACCTAAAAATATGCTGAAACGAAAAGACGATCCGATCGGCTCTAAATGTTCTCCTCGGCTTCTTGATCGCTCCGCCGCAGTCGGATCGTAAAACGGACTCACGGTTGATTTTCTAGAATTTTTGGAAAATATTTTGGAACGGAGAAAGTATTTCTTTCTTTTTCTTTCTCTCGACCTCACCATTACTCTCTCTTTCTCTCTGGACTTTTCACATGGAGGAGGAGAAGAAGGATATATATATATAAACCAAATTTCCACTTTAGTCCTCCCAGATTCAAGTTATATCAATTAACTACTTTAACTTTCACTTTTGACACCTAAGTCCCTCCATATTTTGTAAAGCCTTTTAAATAATATTTTCAATATTATTACTTTACTATAAAATTCCTTTTTTATTCCCTTTAACCATTAAATAATTAAAATTAGTTTATTAACATCACTAAAATGTCAAATAAATCATTTAAATGTTAAAACTAACTCATAAAAATCTCAATCATTATGAAATGCATAAAGTAAAATGCTACGCACCCCGACCCCACGAGCTCCACACGTGAATAAAATGGTGTCTAGGGTTAGGGTCGTGACATTCACTCCCCCTTAAGAAAAATTCGTCCCGAATTTTAAACTCACTTACCCGAATGCTCAAATAATCACATACCTCTCTCATGCCTCTCGAATTCCCGAAACCCAAGTGGTTTTCTCTATAGTATGGTTATTCCCCAAAATTATATAACCAGAATATTCTAGATTTCCATTCCCGGATTTGATTCTAATACCATTCAATGGTTCTTCCACATAAGTCAACTCACATGAACATCCTCGATTGAAAAACTCAATATAAGGAAAGTATCATCAAGACTCTTCTCCACTGCAATGCTGCATACGGCGTCACTTCAATGCTGGCCTGATAACTGTTGATGTATGCACTTCAACTAAGGTTACACGAACTTCTCAAGGTTAATGAAAATCCCTCGAATACACACATAACACATTCCCACGATTCTGGATAGTTCTCTCTGTTTGTCTGTCCAATCCATCTGGAGATATAACGTAAATTTGAAGGCATCTTGAAGTCCCAAGGTCTCGTACTCAATCTTCCCACAACCGCAATGTATCTCGCATCTTGATCTGATATAATATAGTGATTAATACTCCGTAGAATCGACCAACTCTCTCGCCCATACTATTAGGTTAACTTTCCCTTTTCGTAGTTTATTCCTCTTGGTATAAATGAGCCAACTTTGATAAATATATCCACTATTACTCGAAGGCGTCTCATATCTTCAATGTCGTGGGTAGTCCCGTTATAAAATCCATCGCAATGACTTCTTTATTCTCATTCCTCTAACCTTCTTCAATGTTGAAAACATCTACAAACCCCTCGAATACATCGCAATTCTCAAGTTATGATCTCCTCAAAATGTCTTTTACTCTCTTGTGAACATGGTACACCAATCCTGTTGTTGAAGGTTAATATTTCATCAGTATTCAATACAATATCTTCAATCCTTCCATCTCAAAATGGTCAGATAATCCCCTCAATTCCGAATCATTTGTTGAACTTCCATAGAATCTTCATTCCAAGTAGGTGTAGCTCGAACATTCGCAATTCACATCTCTTTTTGCAACTCACAGGATAGCAATGCTAATAAGAAAGCCTTTCGGATAATCACGTCTGCAATCACAGTAGCCTTCTCGGATGTTGTGTAATATCGCAAATAAGTCTTTTAATAACTCCAACAATTTCTCCACCTGTTGTTCAATCCCCTTTGATACATGATACTTCAACTCTTATGATTTGTACAGATTCCAAATTTAACTTCATGCAAAGGATATTTCCACTTAGGTAACGCAAAATAGTTGTAATCCATTCCATGCTTCCGCTGCGCCACTCTGATTCCCTCGAAGCATAAGCTACCGCTTTCCCCATTCTATATAAGAACACAACCCAAAACCTTCCGTTTGACACGTACATGACAATTACAAATTCTCACATCCATCAATTAAGATAACGATCGAGACTGCAGTCAATTCATTCTTCAATTCTGTAGAACTGATTTCACCTTTAACATTTCACATAAATGATACTTCCCTCGAAATTAATTGGATCACTGGTGTTACAATTCTAGGAAATCTATCAATAATCTTGGTAACTGCCTGTCAAACTAAGAAAACAATGGAGTTCTAACTCAGTCGAAAGTTGTTCCATTTGATCAAGGTTTCAATCTTCGAAAAGGTAATAATAATATCCGGCTTGAACTACATGATCCCAGATTACCATCTTCTTGAACCAAAATCACTCTTGCTGAATTTCACCAACCTTTAATTCTCATGAAACGGAGATATCCTATCTTGGAGTTAATTTTAAAAATCTTTCCACAACTCTGAATATACAAAGATAGCATCCATCGAGTTGACCACTAAAATATCAATATCGGGTTTAAAAAAATTCCACTCATCATATTTACAATACAACCAATGCCCTTCTATAAGGTGTTTTGGATATGGGCAACCACCCTGACATTTGATCAATACGGAATGCTATCGCCCTAACTGGCGGCATGCACTATTCTGATAAAACACTTTTACCCATTATTTTACCAACATCACATGAGGTAATTCAGGTGACTTTTACCCACTTCTAATACATAATCCCAATTAACCCCCACATTATTTAAACTATACTTTTCGACATTTAATGCATTTGTGACATAAATATCAATTAATAACTTATCCGCCTCAACTAAACACAGAGGCAATCAACATAGATAAGGAGACTCGCTTCTTGCGACAGTTCTCCCCAAGCACAACAACTACTTAACCAATTCAGGTCAAGTATAACCATAATGCACGGATTGGTATGTCTTCCACATCCACTGGCAATACATGCCCACATAATCACGACTACCATGATAATCAAGTATGATTCGAGGTACTCTCCTATAGGAGTAGACACCTCCAACACATAAGGCAACTCTGAGGCAAATTATGCAAATTAAAGTAGAAATACAATGCCACATAATAATGAGGTGAACGGGGATTCATACAAGTATTTCCCCTACTTCCTGAGACAGGTAATATACCTCTAATTACTACAAAGGAATCTATCTCTCCATATTACTCACAATTCCTTATTCCCTTGGTTGGTCATTACTATTTTCCGCCATTGAACAAATTCCTGCGCTAAACACTCGTCGTCAGGTATCACACACTCCCCCTTAGACTAGACTTCTACCCTTGACTTCTAACCTTAGCTCTGATACCAACTGTGAGGACCTCTCCTAACCCGGGACCTATAAACTCGTGTCCCAGCTGGAGGGTCCCCAAATCCCCTTCTAAAATTAAAAACTTTTCCTTTAAATAATTTAAGAGTTAAATAAATTTTTGAAACCAAACTATAACCTGTTTTAATTTACAACATTACATGGAAAGTATTTATAAAATATTATACATATCTCTTTTCTCACTTTAATAATAACCACACTTATTCCCAACTCCCTAACAGTACACATACCCTGACAACCCAGAAGACGGTCCAACTCCTTTCCGGCCTCACCGGTCTGGTCTACCTGTCTCAGCTGAAACTAAAAAAATTAAAGGGAGAAGGGATGAGAAAGAATCTCAGCAAGTTATTATGTATGCAGCAATATGCCAAATAAAATGCAACACGTAAGCAAGTTGTTTCACGTCATAATTTGAATACCATAAACATATTACATCCTCTTAGGAACACATCCTCTTGGGAAAACATCCTCTTGGGAACACATCCCCTAGGGAATACATGTATATACATCCTCTTGGGAATACATGTAGATACATCCTCTTGGGAACACATTTATATACATCCTCTAGGGAATACATGTATATACATCCTCTTGGGAATACATGTAGATACATCCTCTTGGGAACACATTTATATACATCCTCTAGGGAATACATGTATATACATCCTCTTGGGAATACATGTAGATACATCCTCTTGGGAACACATTTATATACATCCTCTTGGGAATATATTTATATATATATATATATATTCAAGCACATACATTTACTTGGATCACTTCCACACAATAAGATAGCAGTATGTAACATGGCATCATTACTCATGTTGAACAGTATAGAACATGGTACAATTACTCATATTGAACAGTATAAAACATGGTACAATTACTCATGTTTATCTTCAAATAGTGTCACATATATATATACCATTGAGTTACCATAATTAACAACTATTATGTATGCTCATGATCCAGCCAATGATGTCGTGCAACAATTATTTCACGCACCATTTTAACATATAACCATTTCCAAAGTAATCACGTAGGGTATAATAACATACAAGTACTCTACGCGTTCACAATATCACATTTCACGACTTCCTTTTCAAACTCCATAATCAAATACCAAGTTTCTATAAACTTTGGCTCTCAACCACAATGACTTTCAACCCGGTTCAACGCTATATTTAGACTACTTTCCCAATTTCATTTTAACTACGAGACCTCATTATGTAGCTAAAGTGTTCTAATTCATCCTACACTGCAGAGGGTTCAATCTTGTTCTAAGTGAATAGGTTTCTAAGATTTAAAAGTTAATTCAGAATTTCTGATGCAGGGCACGACTCGTGCCATATGGCACGACTCGTGCCTTTTTTTTCCCATGTTACTCAGAACGACTTGGACCATTGTTCACGATTCGTTGTCACGAGTGGCAAGAAGGGCACGACTCGTTCTCCTTGGCACGACTCGTGCCAAGGCCAAAATCAGATACCAGATTTCAAAGCATCAGCAGTTGTTTCACCAATTCCTATTTTTCACTTTCCTCTGTTTTCCCCAAGGCCAACACTAGTTCCAACAGACCAAACTAGCTTATATATCAATTTTAACACGTAACAACACTCAATTCATGCTATAGAACATCTCTTTCCCATTTACTACAAGCCCAATCAACTAATCCATTGCCCTTTTTATACTCATCAACTTCAACCCTTTTCTAATCATTTTCCCAAGCCATATAACATGTATCCCTAACAACTATATTACCACCTAATACCTCACATATCATGAATACATTAATTCCCTCATTTTTAACCCAATTCCTAATGCCATGACTTCAAAGTATTCCATTTCATCCCAACTCCTTTTCTTTCTATTTCACCCACCCCAAATAAATGTTCCAACCTCTCGCGAACTCATCTATAACCCATAATATCAAGTTTTATGTACCATCTTTCTTATTTATTTCCAAAGCTATTTTAATTGACTCATCATTATAACAACCATGAATATAACCTAAATTCTTTTCATTTTCAAGTCGAGTAACATGATCCGTCACTACCATATTCATTCCAAACCCAAACTCCCTTGTTATTTCCAAGGTCATAAAAATTAACTAAAATTTCAACAATCATATTTATATCCTAACAAAGCCATATATACATAACATTTTATCATTTTCAAGACAACCTTATCCTACTCGGCCCACCAGTCCATTTTATTTCCTTTCATTCACACAACCCAAATAATCATTTATGTCCGACCTATATTTCTTCCATTCAAAAACCCAAATAAATTACTAAAATAAAAATGATCATTTATTGCACCATAATATCAATTTTTATGCAATCCTTTAAACTACCCATTTCAACCACACGATTTATTCACTTCCAAGACCCAATAAGTTGCCAAAAATACCACCGATCATTTATATCATCAGAATATCAACATTAAATATTAAATGGACAGTTATCGAAAGAAATCATAATAACTCACCTAAAAATATGCTGAAACAAAAAGACGATCCGATCGGCTCTAAATGTTCTCCTCGGCTAGCTTCCTGATCGTTCCGCCGCTGTCGGATCGTAAAACAGACTCACGGTTGATTTTCTAGAATTTTTGGAAAATATTTTGGGACGGAGGAAGTATTTCTTTCTTTTTCTTTCTCTCGACCTCACCATTACTCTCTCTTTCTCTCTGGACTTTTCACATGGAGGAGGAGAAGAAGGATATATATATATATAAACCAAATTTCCACTTTAGTCCTCCCAGATTCAAGTTATATCAATTAACTACTTTAACTTTCACTTTTGACACCTAAGTCCCTCCATATTTTGTAAAGCCTTTTAAATAATATTTTCAATATTATTACTTTACTATAAAATTCCTTTTTTATTCCCTTTAACCATTAAATAATTAAAATTAGTTTATTAACATCACTAAAATGTCAAATAAATCATTTAAATGTTGAAACTAACTCATAAAAATCTCAATCATTATGAAATGCATAAAGTAAAATGCTACGCACCCCGACCCCACGAGCTCCACACGTGAATTAAATGGTTTCTAGGGTTAGGGTCGTGACAGGTAAGTCATCTTTCTCTCTCTCAATCGCTTTCTCTCTCTCACTCTATTTCTCTCTCTCACTTTCTCTCTCTCTCATCAGTAATTCCGGCGGAAAAAACACGCCGTCGCCGCCATATCTTTCCATCGCCGGTCACCGGTACGTTCTCTCTCTCTCTCGCTTTCTTTCTCTCAATCGTTCTCTCTCTCACTCGATTTCTCTCTCTCACTCACTTTCTCTCTCACTCATCAGTCATCAGAAGTCGCCGTTCCTCCTCGCCCTCGGTCGCCGTTCATCGCCGTCACTCTCAGGTTTTGATTTGGTTTTGAATTGTTACTTGTTAATTTTTCGATAAATATAAAATATTTATCGTTAGTTAGTGAATATATTCATTATCCTAAAACAAATACGATATTGTTTATTGTGTGTTTGTGTATGTGCAATTAGAAATGTAGGGTTTCAGGTATTAAAAATGTATGTTTGTGTTATCAGTTTGTCTTATGTGCGAGGGGCCTACAGATTAAACAAATGTTGAAATTGCACAAGGAGTTGGTTTTTATATGAACTTGTTGTTTGTTTATAGATATTAGGGATAATGGAATGGGAAATTATTTGAATAAGAGGCTCAGGAGCTTTGGTTATCCCTTATTTGAACTAATCTTATCACTCTAATTATTGATTGGTATTTGTGTGAATTTTCAAATATTTGAATGTTTGATGCTTGATTAGTCCTCCGATTTAGGTTGTTTGCATTTTCTAACTAGTTTATCAAGCTGGGTTTTGGAAGTGGCTCTTCATTATACCTAATTGGTAGTTAATTAGGCTTTAAATAGATTGAGGTACAACTCTATTTAAAATATAAATAAGATGAGAGCCTTTTTCACCCACAGCTATAAAAATTCGTCTTCTTTGATCAAGGAAGACGGAGTAAACAAGTTCATTACCGTTTGAGCAAAGAATTTTCTGTTTAATAAGAGTTTTTTCAGTTTCACTGTCCTCTTTCTCTCTAAGGATCTCAAACATCACTTGAGATCCTTAGAGAGGAGGACAGTGAAATTGAAAAAAATTCTTATTAAACAGAAAATCCTTTACTCAAACGGCAATGAACTTGTTTGCTCTGTCTTTCTTGGTCTAAGATGAGATTGGGTTTTGATAGTTGTGGATGAGAACGACTCTTATCTTGTTTATAAATGTTAATTTAATTCATCATTGTAAAATTTCAAATTTTACAATAAAGAATTAATATTTCAAATTATTCACAATATTAATAATTTAAAAAATATGATAGATGTGTGTGTTAATTCATTATTGTAAACTTATGCATTTTACGGTAATGAATAAAAATTAATGTTACGACGTGACGTTGTGACGGTTGAAACACAAAAGCTTAGAAACCCGTTTAAGAATCTTTAACTTATCATGTTGAGGTCAACATGTAGTCATCGATTCTTAAATTGTCCGTGTGGACAGTCTTGAAATGCACGATTATATGATTTGTAAATATCATCATTGTCTATTAAAATTGCTTGAATAGTCGATAGTTGAGATATTTCGGTTGCATTAATCCTATTGTTCTCTGAGTGTATACTAGACATATATGGTTGATTACACACTGTCGATTCTAATCGATAGTGTTTGATTGACCTAGTCTACGTCGTGCACTTGGAGACCATGGGGTTATGCTGCCGAAATTTCTTGATTTTCGATTATAAAGCAAGTATACAAGGTGTTATTTGCAATTCATACGTGTATTTCGGGATGGGATAGAAGCCAACCCAATTCTAAACCTAATGGACATGAATTGTCCTTTCATCATAGGGAATGATATACTTTACAACAAAGAATTAAATATTAATATTCAAAATATTAATAATTAAAAAAATGTGATAGATGTGTGCGATAGAAGCCAACCCCAATTCTAAACCTAAAGAAACATGTCTTGTTGCTTTTAAGACTGTAATCCAAATTTAGGGAATTGTAATGCGTTAATTACATCTAAACTGTTAATACATTATGAAATGCGGGAGTTAATTATGTCTGGAGAAGATCGTAGTTGGATGGATAATCGTAGTAATCCCGGTAGAAGGGGTGTCAGACCTCAATTCTTAGAGGGTTTAGAACATTTCGTGGAGTTTGCTAGAGCGCATCCCCAGTGCATGCGTGGTGATAAGATTAGGTGTCCTTGTAAAAAGTGTAAGAATAGAAAATATCTGAGTGTTGGATGGGTAAAGAAACATGTTTTAGAGGCAGGGTTTGTTGATGGTTACAAGGTATGGGTAGCGCACGGGGAGCGTTATGTGGTTGAAACAAGTGTTCGCAATCATCCTACTGTATCAAGTGGTCCGCCAAGGGAACCTGAACATTTGATTGATGAAGAGGAGCCGTCTGTCGGTTTGGATGATATGGTTCGAAATGCGGCTGGCCCAGAGTTTGATTGGAACCCTAATGTGGAGGATGAGGAAGGAGAAGGGTATATATCTGGGTCCGATGATGAAGATGGGGAAGAAGACGACGACGAGGAAACTAGTGAAGAAGAAATTGAATTTTGTAGTGATAGTGATCAAGATTGTAGTGAATGAATCAGTTTAGTTTTAATTCAGATAATGTTTTGTATATAATGTTTACATTTTATATCACTTATCACTGTAATATTATATCTATCTCATGATTTTCAATTTTACTTGGTTACTCTTTACATGCTATGTAATATTACATCTATCTCATGATTTGGACAATAAATGATTCCTACTATTTAAATGCAAACTGCAAACATCTTACTCCATAATTTACTTGGACATGTAGTCATTAATTTGAATGTCATCGTGTGAAAAGGTTGTTGGAAAAAAATAAATAAATAAGTAAATAATAATAATAATAATAATAATAATAATAATAATAACAATAATAAATAATAATAATAATAATGGACATAAATATAATAATAATAAATAAAAAATAAAATAAAAAATAAAAATAAAAATAAAAATAAAAATAAAAATATACATATATGTATATATATAAATATCATTATTGTCTATTAAAATTGCTTGAATAGTCGATAATTGAAATATTTCGGTTGCATTAATCCTATTGTTCTCTGAGTGTATACTAGACATATATGGTTGATTACACACTGTCGATTCTAATCGATAGTGTTTGATTGACCTAGTCTATGTCGTGCACTTGGAGACCATGGGGTTATGCTGCCAAAATTTCTTGATTTTCGATTATAAAGCAAGTAGACAAAGTGATATTTGCAATTCATACGTGTATTTCGGGATGGGATAGAAGGCAACCCCACTACTATCACGTACAACCACTACCATGGGGTTATGCTGGAGTGAAAAATCTCAAGTTTTTTGCACAAGCATTAGGCCCAAAGATTGAAACTTTGATTAATTATTATAATAGTAAATCTACTTTCAAAGTTTCAATCTTTGGGCCAAATGCTTGTGCAAAAGACTTGATATTTTCCACTCCAGCTCATTATAAATATAAACCCTATCTCTCTCTACCCCTCTCTATTTTGTTAATTTTGTGGTGGTGGTGGTAGTGGTGGTATATGTAGTAGTATTAGTAATAGTAGTGGTAGTAGTGGTGGTAGTAGCGGTAGTAGTGGTAATAGTGGTGGTGGTAGTACGTAGTGGTGGTGGTAGTAGTAGTGATGGTGGTAGTGGAACTCTTTTCACATAGTGTATATTGGCTGCAAACATCTTACTCCATAATTTTCTTGGACATGTAGTCATTATTTTGAATGCTTCCTACTATTTAAATTTTGTTCTACTTGATAATATTTTCTGTCTACATATATAATATACTAGTTTAGATATGTCGGGTCGAGGTGGCAATCGTTCAAAGAGAGGGAAGGTTGCGGGTTTTGTCCATCATCTTGTTTCACCAAGGACGGGAGGGAGGGGATCTACTTACGGTTACGGGACGTAGTGAACCATCCGGGCGGGTTAATTTGGACGCAATTATTAATGAGGAAGGAAAAATGGAAATATCTATCTCTCCCAGTGGCCAGTAAGTATTATTTAATTGTAAATGTCATATATATAATGTTTACATTTTATTATTGTCTTTTTATTTGTATATATATTGATATATTGTTTTTTAATTAATATCTTAATAGGTTTATACATGCATGGTGGTGGTAGCGGTAGCAGCAGCGGCAGCGCTCGTGGTTGTTAAACATGATTTTTCATTGACATGTAATTAAACAAACAAACAAACATATGTAGTTTCTCTTTCCCTTTCCCCTTTTCCCCGGCTTTACCCTGGCCGTTTTCCCTTCCCTTTTCCCCTTTCCCCTTTCCCTTTCCCCCTTTCCCCTTTCCCTTTCCCCCTTTCCCCGGCCGTTTACCCTTTCCCCGGCCGTTTCCCCTTTCCCCTTCCCCTTCCCCTGTCGCTTGATTTGGACAAACATATGTATTTTATTTGATGTACAAGCGAAACAGGTTGTTTGTGTGTGTTTGTAGTTTGTAATTGTATTTGTTTAAAACAGGTTGTTTGAACAGGTTTACAGCCTTTTACAGGTGGTTTAATAATAAAACAGATTTTTTTTTAAATCTGGCCAGATTACCGACGGAAATATCCGTCGGTAAATTAATAAAAAAAAAATAATGCTAATTTCCGGCGAAAATATCCGTCGGAAAATAATAAAAATTAAAAAAATAAAACTCATTACCGACAGACATATCCGTCGGTTTATGGTTTAGATTTCCGACGGACATATCCGACGGTAAATTTTTTCGTTTCCGACGGTTATAACCGTCGGTAATGGGTTTTATTAATTTATTTTTTTTAATATTTACCGACGGATATTTCCATCGGTAACCTCCGGCAATTGCTCCGATTAACCGGCCGGCGTTACTCATTTCCGACGGACAGTTCCCGGCGGAATTTCAGATTTTCCGGCGGACAATCCGCCGGTATTTCCGGCGGAATTAGTCCGTCGGTATTACCAACCAATTATTTCCGACGGAACCCGACGGACGAATTCCGTCGGTAATATCCATTTACCGACGGAAATATGGAATTACCGACGGAAATTTCCGTCGGTAAAAGGCCTGTTTCTAGTAGTGGTTATATATATATATATATATATATATATATATATATATATATATATAGCCCAGTGTAAACTTTTGGTCAACTTTGACCAATAGTTTAAGGCCATAATAATGATCCTAATAAAAATCCAAAAAATGTTATTGTTAATATTATTAAGCGTGATACAATAACAAATTTTTAAATTTTTATTAGGATCATTATTATGGCCTTAAATTATTGGTCAAAGTTGATCAAAGTTGACCAAAAGTTTACACTGGACTGGGACGGAGGGAGTATATTATTTCTAATCAGGTGAAAAAATATGGCTAGATTCTAATTAAATGTAATTTTTTTGTTTTAATAAAAAATAACATGTATATTTGTGATGTCGCCACATGTCGACTCCTGATAGCGTAATGCCTTTACAAATTGACATTACATGTGAGTTTTTAAGGCATCTCTTGAAGGTGCATGTTTAGTAAATCGACGACCCGATGGGATGTGGGTTTCATTATAGGATAATTGTGTTACCGAGAGCTCCAGTGATCGATATGCTAGAGTAATCCAGCTAAATGTCGAGATCTAGGATACAAGACCTTATCTTGGGTCCATAATCGGTTGAGATTAAATTGAGCTTTAGTATACATCAATAAAGTTTTTATCTCTCAACCGATTATTGTTTAAAACATGTTTCATGGCCTAATTGTTTCCAAAGAAGATAATGGTGATTGATTGGGTTAATGCACGACAAGAGATGGTGGGGGCGGCTATATCTTAAATACAACTGTGTACCATTCAATGTTTGGGTCCATTCAAAACTAGATAAGGAAACCGTATACGTAACAATATTTTGGCCAATTTCTTTCAAACCCATTCAATCTAACAGAGTTGCATGATCCCTTATCCAGGTAGATAGCCACCTCGACCGAGTCGTTGATCCAGCTGGGCAAATTAATAGCCGCGGTGCCATATCACAAGTGGCTAATCAGTTGGTTCAAGTTGCACCTAGTAAATGGCCCCATTGTTGGTTCCACCAGAATGTAGCCTTGTATCTAGACATCACATGCATAGGTAATCTATCGGGTCCGGGTTTAGCTAGGGTGTATGACAGTTCAAATGTTCAACAGTCGGATTGAACATGCAGTTTATTCGCAGTTGCTTGATTGTGTTTAAACCCCGCTCTCTCTGAATAACATGACCAATTCATTTATGATAGATTAAATCTAGATCGTTGCGCGGAGCGGATTGCATAAAATCCTAATACATAATCCCTCTCCTTTTAACTTCTTTGGCTATTGAATGCGTCCAGTACTAAACCAAAAGCAGATTGACTTGGAGCCATTCTCTTAATTATTTTTAAACATTTGTTTTTGACTATGACTTATTCCAGACAGACACACGCATCCATCCATTTGTTATGTTCTGACCAACCTATAAATACATAACCTTAACTGTTTCATACCATTCATCCTTCGCAAATTCATCAATATCTCACAGCAAGCTAACCAAACCAGCCCCCACAACTCAATATACTCATCAGTTCATACTTCATTAAAACTTCACAAAATGCTTCAAATCTTCTTCCTCTTTACTTTACTCTCGTCTTCAGTTTTATCTCAACCATCCATTCAAAATCTGGCCGTACCATCAGTGGGCCCACATAACATCGCCTTCGACTCCTTTCCTTAGGCAGAGGTGTTGGAATATTTTATGGACTTTACATATACTAGTATAATAAATAAAGCCTTTAGGCACATTGACGTACACTACCAGAAAAAGGTCATTTAGCGACGGAAATTTCCCCCGCTAAAATTAAATTTCCGTCGCTAAAATAAATCACCGACGGAATTTTTCCGTCGGTGGTCCGCCGCTACCAGCTCGTCGCAGTGCTCCGACGGGTCAATTTCCGCCGCTATTTTTTTCTTTTACCGACGGAATTTAATTCCGCCGGTGAATTAATGGTTTCAGCGACGGAAAATTCCGCTGCTATATTAATTTAATTTAATTTAATTTAATTTTCATTTCAGCGGCGGAAATTTCCGTCGCTGTAATAAAAATTAATTTAATTAAATTAATTTCAGCGGCGGAAATTTCCGTCGCTGTAATAAAATTTAAATTAAAATTAAATTATTTCAGCGGCGAAAATTACCGTCGCTGAAATTATTTAATTTTAATTTAAAATTTATTAAAGCGACGGAAGTTTCCGCCGTTGAAATCAAAAATTAAATAAAAATTAAATGATTATAGTGGCGGAAATTTCGTCGCTGAAATTAATTTATTTAATTAATTTTTATTTCAGCATTAATTTCAGCGACGGAAAATTCCGTCGCTGATTCTGAAATAAATTTAAAAAAAATAATTTAAAATATCAATAAACCAAAATTTTTTGTACCTGATATAACATTTCAATTTATAAAACTAAAACTATAAAAACTAAAATTCAAATATCAACGTACCAAATAAAAACTAAATACCACCGAACCAATTCGGGAGGGGGAGAGGGGGGGAGGTGGGAGAGGGGGGGGAGAGGGGTGGAGCGAGGGGAGAGGCGGGGAGGGGCTCCCGCGGGTACCAAATGTCTCAAATGTTTACAAACAAGTATAAATTAATACAAAAATGTCTAAAAAAATCCGCAATCAACCTGGGGGACGCTGAAAATTACCCTGGGAGTCCTGGCCGAGATGAGCCATCAACAGCGCCAATTGTCTTTGAGTCTCTACATATTGTCTTTGAATCTCTGCATGACGTCGATCGTTCTCCTCCTGCATCTGCGTCTGAACTGCCAAAGCATCCGCAAGCTTTGCCCGCTCGCGTTTCTCCTCCTCCAACGCAGCCTCCAGAGTGTCGACCCTCGGATCATGAAACGTGGCCGGGCTACATTTCGCCGACGGCCGGCCGACGTCCACGGCATTGCGCCCGTAATCTCCCATCCCTAACACTCGGGCTCCTCTCCTTGGATGTCCACGAGAGGTGACCTCGTGCCAAACATCAGCACGAAGGTGACGGGCTCGCGGGAGGCATTCCTTCGGAAACAACGGCGGCTTGATATGCGGCTGTCAAAATAAAACAAACAATTATAATCATATACACAATGTAAGGTACATAAATAAATTTACATATTCAAAATCAAGTCATTTAATGATAGTTTACTTACAAAGGCATTAGCAGATCGATCGTCAACCCATTGCGGAGGTTGATCGGGCGCTGTAGAATTCTGAATATGGGTGCTAGCGTAAACATCCACAAAACTGATATTCGGACCATACTCCCTTTCCTATAAATAAAATAAGCGAGATTATTACTTTGAAATTGTATAAATGCAACATTTAAAAGATTTAAAAGCATGCATACACTACATTTACACTAAAACTATGGATTTCATAGCATCAACATGGCTCCCAGCTAACATACGTACATAAACCTATTTAAAAGCATCCATACACTACTACATTTAAATTAACATACATACCATGCGGTCGTGATGCTCGGCGACCGTGAGCGTCCCCCCGGTATGCAACGCCGCCGACCCCGAGGAGCCTGCTCTATTGGCCTTGGCCTGTTCGGATATAGCCTTCGCCGCATCCGACCCCCAATATTCGCAAAATTGACGAAACACCTCATCGGTCATAAAAGTAGGACACAAGGGTTGTTCTCCCGCCGCGAGCCGAGTAGTATAATAATTTTTCTTCGTGGTACCTATAAAAAATATGAATATCTCGTAAACATATAATGATGACATTATAAAATTAAAAGAGTATAATCATTGTTAATTAAACTAATTAAGGATAGATAAATATGTTACAAATAAAATCCTTAAATAGCTTGTGAGCCTGCTCATCGAAAACATATCTAGCCGTCGCATCGCTGATGTCTGGCGCCCAATAATATTTAGCCTACAACATATAATGATAACATTACAAAACTAAAAGAGTATAATCATTATTAATTATAACATTTTAATAACAAACTAACATTTAAGTTTTAAATAAAAACCATTAACACATTACCTTAAACTCATCCCACGCTTCGTCCTTCTGCCTCTGTGGCAATTTTTTCCAGTTGGGCCAAAACTCGGTCATTTTTCAAGACCACCAGTATTGCCCGATCTTAGTCCCTGTGGTGGGGTATCCACCTACAAACCTGCCAAGTATATTTATACAATAACATTTTAACTTAAATAATGAATTATATATAAAGCAAAAAGGAACCAACTTATATCAAATTAATGAAGAGTTACTTACTGGTCATAAAGTGATGATATCCTGACTAAGATATCCAGAAAACAAAGACCCACATCATTACTGCTGAGCACACTGCACTCTCTGGCCCCCACCACCGTGCATGTCATCATCTACATCGTAAGCTTCAATGTTGACATCGTGAAGGGTTGTCTCCTCGCACTCATCAAGCTCCATATCTGTCATCTGCGATGAAGGCTTAGGAGGCAGCACACCCTCTAGGGCCTTGCATTGTTCGGAAGTCAAGGAATCTGGGAAGTCGACCGAGAAGTGGATGTATAATTTGCCCCTCATGAATGGTCTTTGGTACATTGGCATCCCTTCGTCATTTATTGCCTTGAATTGATCTGGCTTAACAACTTCTCCAGGTTGGGATTTGATGAGGAGCTGCCTGTTATCTAGATGAGTCAAGATAAATTGGAAGCCACATAATGCCTCAGTAAGGGTCAACGCGTGCTCAACAAATATGTCATCACCCTTTCGCTTGAACTTTGGGTGCTCTTTCTGTTGTAGTACAAAGACTATGTCTCCAGTAAGAGTGTCAGGAGCTTCATCGGCTTCTCCTGAGAATGTAATTTTCTGTCCATTTTGCATACCCTTCTCCACAACCACTTCCAAGACCTTCTTCTCCTGTACAACCTTTTCGCCCTTGCATTGTGGGCAGCGGTCCTTGTCATTGATAGGGTATATGGTATAGGGTATAGGGTATAGGGTGTAGGGTATAGGGTGTAGGGTATAGGGTATAGGGTGTAGGGTATAGGGTATAGGGTATAGGGTATAGGGTATAGGGTATAGAGTATAGTGTATATGGTGTAGGGTATAGTGTATATTATATAGGGTATTAGGTTTAGGGTTTAGAATTTATTTATTTTTTCAAAAATAATATTTATTGACTCATATTTATTTTTTTGAGAGTAATTTAAAATAACTTTCATATTTTATATAAATAAAAATAATGGCATTATAAAATTAAAATTAATAAATATTTATGATTTATTTATTTTTTCAAAAATATCATAAATATTTATGATATTTTAATGTTTTTTAGTTTGTTATTTTGTTAATTAGTTCTAAAAATAAACAAAAATTACATTTTATTATCAGCAACGGAATATTTCCGTCGCTGATAAATAAAAAAATATTAAATTATCAGCGGCGGAAATATTCCGTCGGTGTTTAATAAAAAAAAAAAACATTTAATTTCACCGTCGGAATTTTTCCGACGCTAATAAATTAAAAAAAAAAATTAATTATTTAGCGTCGGAAATATTCCGTCGGTGTAATATTTCAAAAAGAAAAATAAAAAATATTTTAATTTCACCGTCGGAATATTTCCGACGCTGATAAATAAAAAAAATCAAAAAATGATATATTTTCACCGGCGGAATATTTCCGTCGCTGATATAGATTTAGCGGCGGAATATTCCGTCGGTAAATCAACCGGCAAATTAGCGGCGGAAATAAACGAATATTCGAGGAATATTCGTTTTAGCGGCGGAATTTAGCGGCGGAATTAAATTCCGTCGCTAAATTTGACGCCAAAAATATTCCGACGCTAAAGCCTATATTCCGCCGCTATTTAGCGACGGAATCTGTCCGTCGCTGATAATTCCGTCGCTAAATGACCTGTTTCTGGTAGTGGTATGTGCACTATAAGTAATTGTATGTTACATTAAATATTAAAGTATTTGGGCCTAATAAAGTGATCTACTAAAGTTAAAGGGGCCCAAGTCATCTTTTATAAGTATAAGATCTACAGTTAATATGTGTAGATACCTAAGGGGCCTGGTTGTTAATCTATGATGGGCTGGCTAACATACTAGGTCATTATAAATATAGGGTTATGGTCCCCAATTGAACTACCCGGTTTTATTTTCTTGATTCCTGTTAGAATAAGATATTCTGTGATATGGTGAATATTTGCTGTGATATGTATTATCATTAATATAGGATATGTATCTGTAAATAAGGGATGTAAATCTCTTCATTGCTTAGGGAGAGATAGGACTCTTGTATATATGGGGAATCTATGGAATGAGAAAGGCACAGTTCATAAACTTTCATGGTATCAGAGCCGCTCTAAAGCTCTCCGCCTGTTCTCTTTCTCCCTCTCTCATTTTGTTCTCTTCTTCCTTCATCCATGGCAGCCCACACTCCGTTACATCCGGCTTTTACGGTTGGCAATATTCGTAACTGGATCCCTATTGTTCTTGATCAAGAGACAGGGAAATACGTAACATGGGCGGAGCTTTTCCGAATCCATTGCCGTGTGTTCGAAGTCATCGATCACATAATCCTTCCCGAGGTAGCCGACGCTACTGTAGATAATCCAGGCGAGACGAAGGAGGAGGAGTCACCCACTGCTAAGGCATTATGGTCTCGCCTAGACTCCCTCGTCCTTCAATGGATTTATGGGACGATCTCTCCCGATTTATTGCAAACCATCATCGAACCCGGCTCAACTGCAATGAAGACATGGGAGCGCCTTGAAGGAATTTTTCTTGATAACAAACACTCACGGGCTGTACAATTGGAAAATCAATTTTCACAAATCCGTTTGGATGATTTCTCGGGAGTCTCTGATTATTGCAAGGAGTTAAAATCTCCTGCCGATCAATTGTCAAATGTTGGTGCCCCGGTTTCTAATAACCGGATTGTTCTTCAGGCTATTGCCGGTTTGCCTGAGGCCTATGATAGCGTTGCCGCTATTATACAACAGAGCTCTCCTCTTCCAACCTTCTCCGATGTCCGTTCACGGCTAGTCATGGAAGAATCACGAAAGGCGAAACAGGCAAGCATGTCGGCTTCTTCTAATGCAGCGATGGTCGCTGCTGCAATTGGGCATGATGAGTCCAAGGATTCTGGTGGTTCTCCAGCCTCAGGGCAGCGGAATTCCCGTGGGTTAGGTGGTCATGGACAGAAGAATAAAGGGGGTACTAATGGTCAAGGTTCTCGGCAGCAAGGTTTTGGCGGCAACAGGGGTCAAAACAATGGTCGTGGTCGGGGTAGAGGCACTCAACACCAGTCGCAACCACGGCAGTGGCAGCAACACTCTCCATGGTGGAACCCTACACGCTGGCCCGCACCTCCAGTTGGCTGGGCAACACCACCGTGCCCCTACCCGACATCCTCCTGGTCCCGTCCTCCATCTGCTGGACAGAATGGTGTCTTGGGCCAATGCCCTAATCAGGCATATGCAATGCATGGGCCGGTTCAATCTCCTTATATGCCTACAGATATTGAGAATGCTCTTCACACTATGACTCTCAACGTCCCTGATGATACTGTTTACATGGATACGGGTGCCACTTCCCATATGACAGCATCTTCAGGTACACTTACATCTTATTTTGATTTGACCAAAAATTCTAAATCTATTATTGTCGGTGATGGTTCTACTGTTCCTATACATGGGTGCGGACAACGGACTCTTCCCCCACCCTATCCTCCTCTTAAATTATCCAATGTTTTACATGCACCTAAACTTGTCAAAAACATAGTGTCGGTCCATCATTTTACTACAGATAATAATGTTTCTGTTAAATTTGACCCATATGGTTTTTCTGTGAAGGATTTTCGGACGGGGGTAAGCATCATGAGGTGTGATAGCACGGGAGATCTTTATCCACTCACTACATCCAGTTCTTCTGCTACTTCTCCTTTAGTTTTTTTTGCTAGTGGTCAGCGCCTATGGCACGAACGTTTAGGTCATCCGGGAGCCCCTGTTTTTCGCTCCCTTTGCTCAAATAAATTTATCTCTTGTAAGACATCTTCTTTGAATGGTATTTGTGACTCTTGTGTTTTGGGAAAACATATTAAACTTCCATTTTCTCCGTCAGTTTCTCATACTTGTTTTCCGTTTGATATTGTGCATAGTGACCTTTGGACATCCCCTGTCCTGAGTTCTGCGGGTCATAAATATTATCTGCTATTCCTAGATGATTTTACAAATTTTATTTGGACCTTTCCCATTGGAAAGAAATCTGAGGTACTGTGAATGTGGTGCCCAAATTTTTGTTGGATTCACGCGAGTTTGAAGACATCCGAGTTATTTGAAAAACGGTGTCGCCACGCCATTTTGATTACCTCAAAACTTTGAAAAAAAGGTTTTTACTTGGGTTCGGAGGTTAAGTTACCCCTTGGGAAGAACGTTTGGCGTTCACCCAAAGTGCCTTGCCGGAGCAAGTCTCCCAAGATTTCAGTAATCGTGCTTGCTTGCGTGCTTTCTTGTGTGCATGTGTTTGAGAAAAAAGGGGGGAATGTCCCAAGTTGTCTTCCGGACGTACAAACCATTTGTTGATTGTCGCTCGGGATTCCTTGGAATTTTATGTATTTGGGATTATGATCCCGTCCTCATCTTATGACTTGTGATCATCGCATTTTAACCTCGGGACCCTCGGGACTTGCGTGATCGAGAGAATGACTCTCTTTTGGTCAAAGATGAGGTTCTTTAGAAAAGGAGGGTCCTTAGCCCATCAATCCTACGCTTTAAGACGGTCGAGCTCATATAGATGCTTCATACTCTTTCTTAAGCGATAATCGGAGATATAGGGTTCAAGGTGTCCCTTTTCTAAAGAAATATGGAACCTTTAATGGAAGGAACGATGTAAAGATAGGATCTTTTACACCGGTCCATTCCTAGGTTGTTAATGGGGGAATGGGGGAAATGTATGTAAAAATGAATCTATAATGAAAAGATGACATTTTTGGGTTGCAAATGATGCACTTAGTTTAAAGAAATAATCTTTATTGCAAATGATGCATAAAGATTTGATTTTTATGCAAATGATGCATTTTTGTTGAAGAAATTGACATTCATTATGCAAATGATGCATAAAGATTGCATTTTGAAAAGCATATGATGCTAGTTTATGGTAAAGACATGGTCTTTAAAGCAAATGATGCTTGAACAAGGGATTTTGGATGCAAATGATGCATTTTGATTGAAAAAGATTTGATTTTTATATGCAAAGGATGCATGAAGATGACATTTTTATTTGAGAATGGGGGTTTTAGGTGCAAAGGATGCACCTTTATGGGAAAAGACTACATTTTTATAATAAATGATGTCTAATGCATGCCAAAGGGGAAGGGGAATATAAAGATAGGATCTTTAATCTACCAAGTCCCAAGCAATATAAAGACAATGCAATGAGCAAATTATAAAGCAATTAGGATGCAAAGGTAGGGCGTGCGAGGTTACCAATAGCTTCCTTCTTCTTTGGTCGGAGCTAGGGGGAGAGGTTGGTCTTGGATCTTCAAGGAGGAGGGAGGGAGCTTCTTGGCCTTCTTCTTTACCTTCTTGAGCTTCCAGCAGTATTCTTCACGTATTTGGAGTGTTTGTAGGTGACTTGCTATGGATTGTGTTAATTGTTGTGTTGAAATGGGTAGAGGAGGGCTCTATTTATAGGCAGTCTGGATAAGGCTAATGAAGCCGTGCGGCTAAGGACAGCGAGCTAATGCAGCCGTGCGGCATTATCCACAATGACTCAGCATTCTAGAACCATGCAAGGTGGTAAATTCTAGAACCTTTCCTCCTAATTAAGAAAAACGTGTTTCTTAATTAGGAAGGATCCTCTTCAGCCCTAAATTAATTAAAAACAGTTCCGGAATGTTTCCGGAACACTAGGAAGGTCTGGGGAATTACCGGAAAACTTACCGAAATTGCCGGAAAATTTAACCGGAAGGCATGAGCCAGATTTGGGTACTTACAGAAGCCCCTCGGCAACGTCACTTGCAAGGCGAGTGGGGTTGTCGATAGAAAAGGATCCGATCTGGCGAATGCCGAGACGGATTGGGTGACCAAGGTGGTCAAGTGGCTGAACCTCTGGAAGGCTACCTACGTATCCCGGAGGAATCAAGCCAGGCCGTAGTTCGGAATTAGGATCCGGCGGGGAGGAAGAAGAGAAAGCGGTCTCTTCTTTGGGGAAATAGAAGAGAAAATGACCTAGGAGGTCAAGCAATTGATCCTACTGGGGATATGCTAGGAGTGACCAAGGTGGTCGGATATCTGAACCTCTATGAGGGGCTGCTTTATCACTGAGGAGTGACAAAGAAACAGGGTGACCAAAGTGGTCGAATGGCTGGACCTTTTATAAAAGGCTACCTACGTATCCCGGAGGAATCAAGCCTTGATCGTAGTTCAAGCATCACTAGATAGTTAGGAACGATGTCTAGGATTCTTGAGATTTTGACAATTAATGGAAATTTGTCACACGATTGAAACTAGAGCTTACGTCACTGTCGAGTGGATAGAGGTAGCTAGAGTTTGGTGAACTTGAGCATACGTCTCAATCTCTTTCGAATCAGAGATATGGGTTGCCAAAGCTAGAATGATTTAAGCATACGTCTCAATCTCTTTCGAATCAGAGATATGGGTTGCCAATGACTTGAGCGTACGTCACTATTCGGGATAGAGGTAGCTTAAGTTGAGAGAAACTTGAGCGTACGTCACTATTCGGGATAGAGGTAGCTTAAGTTGAGAGAAACTTGAGCGTACGTCACTATTCGGGATAGAGGTAGCTTAAGTTGAGAGAAACTTGAGCGTACGTCACTATTCGGGATAGAGGTAGCTTAAGTTGAGAGAAACTTGAGCGTACGTCACTATTCGGGATTGAGGTAGCTTAAGTTGATAGAAACATAGCATACATCACTATTCGGGATAGAGGTAGCTTAAGTTGATAGAAACTTAGCATACGTCACTATTCGGGATAGAGGTAGCTTAAGTTGATAGAAACTTGAGCGTACGTCACTATTCGGGATAGAGGTAGGCTCAGTTTAGAGTTTTGACAATTCGGAGGTTGTCACCTAGCGTTATCCCGTTATAACGGAATTAACTGAGGTATTTGGGAATAGAGCTTGATTGCTTAGGCGATAAGGGATATCTTACGAAGAGGGTGTTATCTTGGTTAAAAGATAACGGAAATTACATGCCCAAGTGGAAGGTCCGGGCGGGATTGTAATTTCGCTCGTGAGCGAATGAAGCCGCCGGACATGAGATGGAGAAAAAGGAGCCGTACGGCTAGAGACCTGTTTTTTCAGATTATTTAAAACGAGGTTTGAACGGGCATTGGGCATTATTGCCGCCCAAGAAGCCGAGGAAGAGAGAGGAGAAGGGAGAGAAATTTTGAAATTCCTTCAATTCCCTTTGGCTCTACTGATTTGGAATGGATCCGGAGGGGAACCCAATGCCGAGGCAAGCTAGAAGGAACATCTCCGCGGCTGCTAGATGGAGGAGGAAGGAGCTTGTTCGGACGAAGAGGAAGTATGACTTCCTTACGCCTCCATCGGAGCTCTATCCGGGGAGAAGGGAGCATAAATCAACGAACCCTCGATCGGTTGGGGTAAGCATTCTCATTTTGCTCAAATCCATCGATTTTGATTGAATTTTGATTGATTTAGGGCTTGACCCGAATTTTAAGAATTTTCTAGGATTTTCCTAGGATTTTTGAATGATTTTGAGACATTGATGATTAACCTATGAGGCTAAGAACATGCATGTGCAATTTATTTGATGAAAATTATGAGAATGACTCACTTTTTTCTCGCAAATGAAGTAAGAATGAGAATTGTCTAAATATGAGACGGAGTTCTTGCCTTGTGCTAGAACTAGGTCAAAATTCTGATTTTCAATGAGAAAACATGATTTTGGAAGATGAAAAGGATTCATGCATGCCATTTTATTTGAAAAATAATGCTTATGTGCAAAGAATCGTGAAAATTGTGATTTTGTGCTTTAGGAAAGTAATGAGACTTGACATGACGCGTTTCAAGTGATGAAAGACGCTTTTTGATGCAAATGATGCTAAAAAAAGCTTTTGTGAATGTTTTTCTTTTGAAAACATGTGCACTTTTGTGACTATATGCATGCTTTTGAAATGAGATGAAGGACTGACACTTCTTTTTTTTTTTTTTTTTTTTTTTTTTGATGTGCTTGTCTACAGGAGAACAAGTCTAGGGGTCCATCTGAGATAGCGGTCAGGCTTTGGCAGAGGATGCCGGATTTTGAGAAGAATGGGGTGAACCCCAAGAATTTGGTGAGGGCTACCGGTCTGGATGCGTTTGTAGAGGCCATCGGCACGGGGATTCACATTACGTCTAAGAGCAAGGGCTTGGTCCAGGCCCTATCTGAGTTTTGGTGGGATAGCACCCATAGCTTCCACCTAAGCTGGGAGAGCGCCGGTGACTCCTGCCGATTTTACGGCGGTGCGGCTGCGGTTCACCGGGAGGCCCGTGACTTGGAGAGACCATATTACAGTGAGGAGTTCCAGGCTTTGGTTGGATTTGAGTGATTCCCAGGGATTGGGTATGGAGACGCGGAACGTTGAGGTGGCGATTCGAGACTTGCATGCGGAACTTTGCTACTAATGATGTGACCGCCAGCAGTGGCTAGAGCATTCATATGGTTGATGCTATCGGTCACTATCTTTGCTAATGCAGGACGGCGCCATGACTTGCCTCCTTGATTCTCTGGAGGATGTGGATGGGATAGGGACGGTCTCTTGGGGAGAGGCCGGATTGGCTGAGCTATACTTCTCTCTGGACATGTACAGTCGAAACAAAGCTGCTTCTATGGACTGCTTCTCATTTGCCCTTGAGGTAGCCTCTCTTTCTCTTCTGTTTTCTGTCTTGAGACTTCTTATGAGAAAAAATGACCTTTTTGATGTTTTTGAACATGCGGGCCTGGTTTTGCGAGGTGATCGGGTTCTTTCCTTGGAACCGGCGAGTGATATCACCATTTTCCCTGCGATGGTTATTTGGAGGGAGATATGAGGGATAGGTTCACGGGAAGACCCGGATCACTTTCGACTACAAGATGGTGAAGCATGTGTTCAATAAGGATGGACCGGATGGAGTGGACTTCTACCCACAGAGGCGGTATCAGGAGATTTTCTTTGGGAGATGCTATTGAGGTGACGAGGCGAGAGGAGGTGGCTCATTGGGGCTGACTTGCGACATCATATATACGGGGAGGACCGTTTCTCGAGCGGCGTGGTCATGTCCCTCCATTGGACGCCATTACTCCACACGATCCTCGGCCACGGATCTTTGCGGCCCGGGGAGCGCGGGCGGATGAGATTGAGAGGTACCGAGGAGGTATAGGCTGCGGAGGAGTATTTTGACATGGGTACCCCCTCTGTTGTGTTTGTGGAGCGGCGCTGAGGACGCCGCGAAGGCGCGAAGGCGGCGGTCACTCGGGGATATGGGGAGGATGAGCCTGCGGCCCGCCTATCCCTCCTGCACACCTCTCATCGTCGTACACGGAGTACCGAGGAGGATGAGGATTCTGTCACGACACGAGGGAGCCCCGGTATACCACTGCCACTGATAGCACTTTGTGAGTATACTCTTAGGGTCTTATTCCCTTTTTAGCTTTGAGATTTTCTGTTTTTGCAATTTTACGAGATTTTACGAGATTTTCGAGATTTTCTTTTCTTTTCTCGGGTTCCGGCTCGCACCTATGACGGGTTGGTCGGGCGAACGGGGTTGGAAAGACGTGTGCCGATCCTTGGTCAAGAAGGCGCTGCGCTACTAAAGCGTCAACAAGCGTGCGGGAGCACGTGCGCAAAAGGAGGCATGTCGGGCGCGGCATCCTCTTCCTCGGCTTCGGAGTATTCATCCAGTGCCAGGCCTCAGGGGCGAGGTCCTAATGCTGATATCTTGGAGCAGCTGGTGGAGTACGAGCACGACAACATTCCTCTTTCCGATGCGAGCGACCAGGAGGACGTGATGAGAGAGCCTAGCGTCTATGACTTGAGCAGCGATGAGGAAGAAGAAGAATCGGAGGCCTAGGAGGTCTCTAGAGTAGATTTGGAACAAAACAAACAATGAACACTTTTTTATGCACAACTTGTTTATTTTTTGCTTTATTTGGGCGCCGATTGGGCGAAGACATTGTACTTATGTTTTATTTGCTTTTCTAATTCATGCTTTTTCAATTTGCATATTATCTGAGCCTTGGGGCGATTTTTTTGCTTGGAATTGGGGCTGAAACTAGGCCAAAATGATTTATAATGGTGTATAAATGCTTGAATGGCTTCTGAATATGTTTTTGTGCAGGTTTTGGTTGAAAAAGTGGGGTGAAAACTCCCTTGGGCAGCAACTTTGGTTGCTGCAGAATTTTTTTTCTGCAGAGGGCTAATGTAGCCGTGTGGATAGGTGTCTGAGGCAAATGAACCCGTGCGGCTCACAGTTCTGTCTGAACTGGTTATTTTCTTAATAAAAGCAAGGCTTGGCCATTTCATTTCATTTTCACTCTAGACTTGTCCTAATTGTTCCCAGAGCACATTTTGGACCTAAAAGCACCATCTTTGATCACTTTTGCTATGGAGAGGCCCGTTAGACTACAAAGGGGGAGGAGAGACCATTTTCTGTCCGGTCTTCAATCTTGGGCGAGACATAACTTCCAAAATCACAAGGGGCTGCTTGATTCTTCCTTCAAGATCAAGTCTTTATGGCATTTGAGGGATCTCCCGCCCGATTGGGACCTGTTGAGAGCCGCAGCAAAGTTACAGGACGTCAGGAGACATGTTCTTGCTTTTCTTACAACGAAATCGTCCCAACGCACGAAGACTTCAGAGCCTAGATTGGGGGTCCCGAGGCGAGGCTATATCTATTCCGGCGATCGGAGACGTGCCGGTGGCGGTAAAGCTTGCATCTTTTGCGAGATTTCTGCAGGAGAGGTGAGGAGATGATGGTAGCTTCGGACGGGATTGACCTTTCCGAGATCCGGGCGAGTTTGGATCTCCGGCTATAGGCTGCTACCATGGTGGCTATGGACGCATTTATCCTTTGCGTCTTTTACATTACTGTTCTTCTTGAGTCAGTGGGGATTTGTCACGGTGGTCTTGGACATGGTCGGAGGCTGCGGGTGGGAAGGATATCGTCCCACTTGGTTTTGGGGAGACTTTGCATGGGATCGACGGGATGGCTCGGGAGACCATTTCATGAGGTCAGGGAGTCCGGCTATGTTGACTTTGTGGGCTGCGGGAGAGGCTCGGGGCTTTGCACAGGGCTTTGCCGACTCGGTGCCCTTGGGTGATTTCTCGGAGAGGTGCACCTAGGCGGCGAGGAACGGGGTAGGTGGGAGGCGATGATGGCTAGGCTATCCACTTCGGACATCCGTTGGTGGATACCACACTTTGGAGGTTGCGGACCGGGAGGATATTTCGGGAGTCTTATGTTGTGAGGGTTCCGGGATTCTGCTGGTCATCCTTCTACATACCTGCTTGGTATCCGGGCGGTTTGGGGCTTTACGGGAGCCTTTGAGTGGCTGGGAGGACATCCGGACCATGGAGGTGATGTCTCTAGACATGAGGGACCCGGCCCGGCTTCACTTTTTCTCGAGGGCTTGGACATACCTTGCTTTCCCACCCGGGGCTATCTTTAGGAGCGGGAAGAGCACGATCTTGACCACTTTGTCTACTTGGGTAGTACGAGAGGGAGATGGGAGCGACTCGGGTTATCTTGGAGGATAGACGCCGAGTTTTATTGGGGGATGACCACGACTCGAGTAGGACTACGAGGAGGCCGAGGCTAAGGCGAGTTGCCATAACCAATCGAGGTGACTTGGTCGGGGACATGGAGGCTCGGTACAAGAGGTTGTCAGAGGTTGCTCATTTGGCGAGTCTCGGAGGGAGGAGATACGGACTCGTGCTCGTATAGAGAGCGCTTATTGACACGGGGTTGGTAGAGGCTCCGGTGAGGATACCGAGAGGTCGGGATGAGGGATACCGACATTATTGAGAAGAAAAGGAAGAAGACTCGACGAGGCCGAGGAAAAGGGAAGAAGGCTGAAGAAGACTTAGCGAATGACGGTGACAAGTCTTTTCTCAAGATCCTCTTATTGCCATTTGCAAACACATTAGTTTATTTAGGCATTTTATTGTATTTTAGATCTTTTTAGCGAGGTTAGCGAGTCAAGAGGTAGGCCGTGCTTGAACTCATCAAGAAATTTTTGACTTGTAATGAACAAGAAATATTATTTTAGAAATTAATCAAGACATGTTTCATGGAAATTCGAATGTCTTATTACTTGGGACCCGTTTTATGAAAAGCGAAATACCCTTTTATTTATTGCTAAGGACGCACTTTATGGAAGCTTTATTGCCCTTTTTTTTTATTGTTTAGACCGAACCATATATGGTGCCTACGTTCCCCTTTTACAAGAAAGGCTAAGGGGCTCGAGGTCTTCGTAGTTCATTACGGTGAACTAACAAAACTAAGTCTCTTTTTTACGTGCAACCCTGTTTTTGCCTAGACCGCCCTTTTTGGGGTTTTCGGCCTATTGGGTATTACTCTTTTTGCACTAAGATTTTTTTTTATATATATTTTTTTTAATTTTTTTTTATTTTTATTTATTTATTTATTTTTTTTCGTGCAACCCTGTTTTTTGCCTAGACCGCCCTTTTTGGGGTTTTCGGCCTAGTAGGTATTACTCTTTTGCACTAAGATTTTTCTTTTTTTATTTATTATTAGACATAGTATCTTCGGAGTTTATCACCGTTGGATTTGGGTGGACAAAGGGATTGCCATCCAAGTACGCAAGCTTCATTGCTCCTCTGACGGTATCTTACGCACTACATAAGGAGCCGATCCAAACGGGTTCCCATTTTCCCGGGGGTTGTCTACGGTAGGGGCTTTACTTTCGGCACTAAGTCACCCTCTTTGATGTTTACGGCTTTGACTTTCTTATCAAACGCTACGGCCATTCGCCTCTGGTAGGCTCGGGTGTGCTCCGTGGCTTTGAGCCTTCTCTCATCGAGCAAGGCCAATTCATCATGCCGGCTTCGTAGCCATTCTACTTCGTTGACCTTTGTTTTCCGGGGAGGACCCTTAATGACGGGATTTCCAACTCAGCTTGTAACTTTGCTTCCATCCCGTAAGTTAGGGCAAAAGGAGTTTCTCTGTGGGTACATTCGACAGACGTTACGTAGCCCCGAGTGCTAGGTGCGGCTTTTCGGGCCAATCACGACCACGGGTGGCCATCTTAGGATGATCCGCTCGAGTGTCTTATTAGCGGCTTCCACGGCTCCATTGGTCGAGTGCATGTACGGGGACGACTTGTGGCGAGTAACTACGGGTCGACGACGGTCTATCGCTGATCTCCTTGAAGTGCGACCCATTATCGAAATGATCTCGTTGGGCACCCCATATACGCACATTATGTTTTCTTTGATGAATTGGGCCACTTTTACGGAAGTGAGGACCTTGTAGGACTTGGCCTCTACCCACTTGGTGAAGTAGTCGATGGCTACCAACACAAACTCGTGCCCATTGCTTCTGTCGGGGCTATTTTCCCTATCACGTCAATGCCCCAAGTTGCAAACGGCGAGTCGTCATGCGGTACGAGGTCATGAGGTGGGAGATGGTTGAGGTTGGCAAACCGGCGGCACTTGTCGCGAGGTTCGGACGTCTTGGGCGCGATCTGTCTCCATGGAGATCCGGTAGTAACCCATTACGAGGATCACTTGCATCGGGGCTCTGGCATTCATGTGAGGACCGCAAGGACCATTGTGGACTTCGGTCATCAACTCTCTGGCTCTTTCTTGAGTGACACATAAGAGGAGTGGTCCTTGATAGCGTTTCTTGTACGGGTTGCCTCCTAGGATGACATAATGGGAGGCCAACCTTTTCGGGGCTCGCAAGCTTTTGGCTCGACACCTTCTTTTGGTCTACCTTCTTCGTCTACGAAAGGCGACTCTCCGTCTTTGAGGAATTGGTAAATACGATTGTACCAAGGTTCCTTTATAGGCTCGGGTCCCGAGGTCCACTTCACAACGAAGGTGGGGTTTCTCTTCTACCCACTACGAAGGGCTTTATGGCTTTTCCCTCGGGGATCTCTACCAATGAGGCTAGAGTAGCTAGGGCATCTGCGAATCTGTTCTTTTCCCTCGGCAAGTAGTGGAAAGTCACTTCTACGAGCTGTCCGATCCAACTCCTCCATATGGGCATGATACCGTTGCGGATTAGGGTCCATGAGTCTTCCACTTGTTGGAGACTTGGTTGATGATCGGGGGCCGAGTCTCCGTAAACTTCGAGCTCCTTGACATTTCTTTCTAAGGCGGCCTCGAAACCGGCAATGCGGGCTTCATACTCGGCGACATTGTTCGTGGCGGGAAAGTTCAACTTGAGGGCTATGGGGGTATGCTCATCTTTCGGATCGACCAATAGCATTCCTACACCATTTCCTCTTTTGTTAGCGGCTCAGTCAAAGAACAATTGCCATCTATTCTCGAGGCTCATTGCAAAGATCCCTTCATGCAGGAATTGGGGTTCGGGCCCTCTGTCTTCATTCTTGGGGAAATTCGCCGGGTGATCGACAATGCTTGACCCTTGATGGCCTTTACGGTCACATAGTTGATGTCGTGATACGCCAAGAAGAAGGACCACTTCGCTAAACGCATTGAGAGGGAAGGCTTGTCAAAGATGTACTTGATGGGGTCCATTTTCGAGACCAAATTCACGGGGTGGGCTTGCATATAATGCTTCAATTTGCCGACTACCGGACCGAGTCCTGCACGAGTCTTTTCACATCTTGAGTAATTGAGCTCACTCCCTGTAGCTTCCGGTGACAAAGTAAATGGCGTTTTCTACCCGAGAGTCTTTCTTTTCTGAGCAAGCATAGCCCCCATTAGCTGCCGTGTACGTGACAGTGAGATAGAGCGAGAAGAGGCTTGTCTATGTGGGGGCATAGTAGGGGGATGTACTAAGTATGCCTTGATGCGGTCAAAGGCATCTTGGCATTCTTCGGTCCATTACGTGTCCACATTCTTCTTCATGAGCTTGAAGATGGGCTCGCACATAGTGGTCAGCGATTGGCGAAACGGGCGATGTCTTGCAATTTACCCATGAAGCTCTTGACTTAATGCAGGTTTGAGGTGGCCTCATATCCATGATGGCTTTGATCTTTCGGGGTCAACTTCTATACCTCGCTCTGTGACCATATACCCAAGCACTTTTCCCCTTGTCACTCCGAAGGTGCATTTGGCGGGGTTTAGTCTCATGGAATCTTTGTCTCAACCTCTCAAAGAATTTTCGTAGGTCAACAAAGTGCTGCCCACCTCTCCTTTGGAGTGGATTATCATATCATCTACGTAGACCTCAATCTCCTTGTGGATCATGTCATGAAAAGCGCGGTGTTGCCCTTTGGTAAGTAGCCCGGCATTCTTGAGCCGAATGGCATTCTTGTATAACAGTAGGTTCCCCATGGTGTGGTGAAGGCTGTCTTTTCTTGGTCTTCCTCGGCCATCTTGATCTGGTTGTAGCACAAAAACCATCAACGAAGGATTTGACTTCGTAGTTGGCGGTGGAGTCCACCGGGATGTCTATGTTTGGCGAGAGGGTAGTCGTCTTTGGAAATTTGGCCTTGTTCGGATCTCGGAAATCCACTTAGCGGCGCACCTTCCCATTGGCCTTGGTTACGGTCACGATGTTGGACAACCATGTCGGGTATTCAATGACTACGATGAACCACACCCTTGAGTAGCTTCTCAATTTCTTCTTTGACTGTAGAGACCATTTCCGGCTTAATCTTTCTCGGTTACCTTTGCGGCTTAGCATGCGGTGCTAGAGGGATTACGTGTTCTACTATCGAAGCTGTCCAGCCGGCATATCTTTGTATGACCATGCAAACACGTCGACGTATTCTACGGCGGCTCGATCAATCTGTCCCTTTCAACCCCCTGGAAGAAGCTTCCAATCTGTGTCTCTTTAGGTTCCTCAATAGTACCCAAGTTCACACTTATCAAAACCTCCTCGGCGACTTGGGCCCGGTTTTCCTCTTTTACGAAACACGCTTAAAGATTTCTTTAATGTATTGTTCGTTTAGTGTGTTTGCATCTTGTTCAAATGATTCATTATTAGCTGTTGTTAAGTTTTGAGTTAATTTATCATTTGTTAAGTTGGCAATAAGAGGATAATCGAAAGATTTGTCATTTCATTCAAAATAAGGGGAAAGATGACATCGATTACATTTTCATAATCCTCGGGCGTGAGGCCTTCGGATGACTCGGAGGACGGAATTCAAAGATTCTGACTCGGCGAATAGACGCTGCGACTCTGGACCCTACGCTACTTATTGACTCGAGGGGACTTGACAAGGGTTGGACCGGGATCTCACTCCTTCTTCTTTGTTGCCACAGGGAGTAGCGGTCTTGCCGGCGTTCTTCGGGGAAGTTGGAGACTTCGAGCGATCAAAAGCTTGCCGGAAATCATTGACAGGCCGTGCTTGTGGAAAGATGGTGAGGGGAACTAAAGTAACTTGTTGCAATCTTTCGGCTAGCTCTTCCGTAGCGTTGGACTCATTGGCTGAAGTGTCTGGCTCATTTTGTCGGCGCTTGCTGGCGATAGGTCATCTTTTCCTTGCCAATCTTTGATACCACCACCTTGTCGGTATAGCCAATAGGAGGGTTGGCTTGAATGATGCTTGATAAAGTCTTCTTCGGGAGAGACTTTGATCCTTCCTGATTGGCCAAATACTCTATAGGCTTTACGTATCCGTCTTCTAGATCTGCTAGCTTTTTGTTGAATCTTACAATGGCAACAAACTCAGAATTTTCTACTTCAAGAGGATCGCTGATCATAGGGATATCGAGTGGAATTTGTGCTTGGGGTGACGGGTTCCTTGACGGGTTCCTTGGCATAGCGACATAGTAGTCGAACTTGCCCGAAGGCTCTCCCAAAGTTCCTACGCTCTTGTCCCCGGCTTCGTATCTTTCCTTAAGCCTGGCGTGTGGACTTTCTCTTCTTCTTCTTCCTTGAAGGAGCGTCCTCATTGATCCATTCTTGATACTCATACTCTGCAGTCTTCACAATCACATACATCATACCGAGATGTGAGGCTTGGGTTGAGCTGGGATAGCCCCTCAAGCGCTTGGTCATTACCGTTGTGGATTACCATGTTGGCCATTTTGACAACGAAAAGCGACAAAGCGAGGATTACAGCGGCTGTGCGAGGATTACGTGCTAACAAGTCACTGACCCGGTGTTCTCACCCACTTCTTTCTCGGCTGCGGGAAAGGGATAGGAAAGGTTTAGACTCGGGGTAGGTGTTTAGTTTGAAGGCTCGGGCAATATGCAAATTAGAATCTTCAAGTTTACTTAAAACAGTCTCCTTTATTAATATCTATTTGGTTGGAAAAGGGGTTACGCCCTTCTTTTTCACAACTACTCTAGATCTGGATCGGTGGGTTCCGTCACTACGTCTATAAGCCCCTCGTATTCCACTGTATTTCGACCTCCCGGGGTGGACGGCCCGGGCGAGGGTCCTATAGGGCACGCGGATCCCACCGACCGAGAGTAAAGAACGCTCCTATCGGGTCTAGCGGGTCATAGGACCTTTCAACGCACGAGCAATGCGGATTATAGTCAAGGCAATACCGGGAAAGTCTCGTCTCTCTGCCTTGACGGATCTTTGGCAGAGTTTCGCTTGAGCGAATGACGGTTTTTTGACTTTCGATAATGTCCGAGAGAATAATAGGCATGGGTCGGGCGGTAAAAAGCCGGATGACACGGTGTCACATTGAACTTTGTTGCATACACGGTGCGTGGGTCGGAATCGAAGTCAATGCCGGTCAAGATCTTGCCAATTTTTCCTTGTCGGAATTTTGGCAGAGCTTCGCTTGAGCGAAAGATGTTTTGATTTTTGGCAAAGACTCGGTCTTGACTCTTACGCATTTCGTGCGGGTCAAGGTCAATAGTCAATGTCGGAGTCAAGATCCCACCGATTTTTCCTCGTCGGAATTTCGGCAGAATTTCGCTTGAGCGAAAATCTTGGCTTCCGTTATGAGCTAAGGCTTGACCTTTACGTGGGTATGCAACTGGGCTATATGACACGGACTAGACCAAAAACCAACCAAAAGTCACGGTTTTTTAAAACGTGTGACACGGACTGTGCATTGGTCGACACTGGCTGCCATGGGGAGGTTGGGATGATTCCGTGCGCGCCCGGAGCATCGTAAGGCTGTCCGTGGCTGCTTGGAACCACCCTCGGGTTTGAAGGACGTGCGTGCAAAGTGTACAGGATATATCAGGTGCGCGTAGTGTGCGGTCTCCTAAAAATGTTCCTTTTTGAGTTAAAACAGAGATTTTCATGAAATGTGTTTTAAAGGAATGATTTTTGGGACGGGAAAAATGCAACACGTAAGCACGTAAATTTTAAGGAGCCCTGGGTCGAGTCATGGAGTGAACGGCCCCAAGCCGCTAGGGCCGCGATTAACCTCAATTTTCTGGTGGAATTGCCACTGAGGTCGCCCGGTCAGAATCCAAGGAGGATTGAGCCGTACGACTGCATGGATCAATTTTCCAGGTTCCACTCCTTTTGTTATTTTTCGGGTTGTTTCCCGTTTCAAAGTATGCACAGATTTCAAGATGCAAATGATGCAATGCATGGTAAAGAAAGCAAGCACGATTAATGAAATCGGCGATGGGAGTCTAACCCGCTCAAAGGGAAAAGCTTTCTTTTATTTTTTTTTTCAAAATTGTTTTTTTCGAAAAGGGATACTGGTACGTGGATTGTTAAACCACCGGTTATCCCAACTCCCACGTCAAGGAGTGTACAGGAAGGGTAAGTGGTTTCCACCTATATACCGAGTATCAAGTTTTTTTGTTTTGAAAATAAAAGCTTTTCTCCTTTGGGTATGTCCCCAGCGGAGTCGCCAAACTGTGAATGTGGTGCCCAAATTTTTGTTGGATTCACGCGAGTTTGAAGACATCCGAGTTATTAGAAAAACGGAGTCGCCACGCCATTTTGATTACCTCAAAACTTTGAAAAAAAGGTTTTTACTTGGGTTCGGAGGTTAAGTTACCCCTTGGGAAGAACGTTTGGCGTTCACCCAAAGTGCCTTGCCGGAGCAAGTCTCCCAAGATTTCAGTAATCGTGCTTGCTTGCGTGCTTTCTTGTGTGCATGTGTTTGAGAAAAAAGGGGGGAATGTCCCAAGTTGTCTTCCGGACGTACAAACCATTTGTTGATTGTCGCTCGGGATTCCTTGGAATTTTATGTATTTGGGATTATGATCCCGTCCTCATCTTATGACTTGTGATCATCGCATTTTAACCTCGGGACCCTCGGGACTTGCGTGATCGAGAGAATGACTCTCTTTTGGTCAAAGATGAGGTTCTTTAGAAAAGGAGGGTCCTTAGCCCATCAATCCTACGCTTTAAGACGGTCGAGCTCATATAGATGCTTCATACTCTTTCTTAAGCGATAATCGGAGATATAGGGTTCAAGGTGTCCCTTTTCTAAAGAAATATGGAACCTCTAATGGAAGGAACGATGTAAAGATAGGATCTTTTACACCGGTCCATTCCTAGGTTGTTAATGGGGGAATGGGGGAAATGTATGTAAAAATGAATCTTTAATGAAAAGATGACATTTTTGGGTTGCAAATGATGCACTTAGTTTAAAGAAATAATCTTTATTGCAAATGATGCATAAAGATTTGATTTTTATGCAAATGATGCATTTTTGTTGAAGAAATTGACATTCATTATGCAAATGATGCATAAAGATTGCATTTTGAAAAGCATATGATGCTAGTTTATGGTAAAGACATGGTCTTTAAAGCAAATGATGCTTGAACAAGGGATTTTGGATGCAAATGATGCATTTTGATTGAAAAAGATTTGATTTTTATATGCAAAGGATGCATGAAGATGACATTTTTATTTGAGAATGGGGGTTTTAGGTGCAAAGGATGCACCTTTATGGGAAAAGACTACATTTTTATAATAAATAATGTCTAATGCATGCCAAAGGGGAAGGGGAATATAAAGATAGGATCTTTAATCTACCAAGTCCCAAGCAATATAAAGACAATGCAATGAGCAAATTATAAAGCAATTAGGATGCAAAGGTAGGGTGTGCGAGGTTACCAATAGCTTCCTTCTTCTTTGGTCGGAGCTAGGGGGAGAGGTTGGTCTTGGATATTCAAGGAGGAGGGAGGGAGCTTCTTGGCCTTCTTCTTCACCTTCTTGAGCTTCCAGCAGTATTCTTCACGTATTTGGAGTGTTTGTAGGTGACTTGCTATGGATTGTGTTAATTGTTGTGTTGAAATGGGTAGAGGAGGGCTCTATTTATAGGCAGTCTGGATAAGGCTAATGAAGCCGTGCGGCTAAGGACAGCGAGCTAATGCAGCCGTGCGACATTATCCACAATGACTCAGCATTCTAGAACCATGCAAGGTGGCAAATTCTAGAACCTTTCCTCCTAATTAAGAAAAACGTGTTTCTTAATTAGGAAGGATCCTCTTCAGCCCTAAATTAATTAAAAACAGTTCCGGAATGTTTCCGAAACACTAGGAAGGTTTGGGGAATTACCGGAAAACTTACCGAAATTGCCGGAAAATTTAACCGGAAGGCATGAGCCAGATTTGGGTACTTACAGGTAACCCAGCTTTTTCTTACTTTTAGCAAATTTATTTCTACACAATTTGAGAGAAATATTAAAAATTTCCAATGTGACAATGGTCGTGAATTTGACAATGACCAATTTCGGCTATTTTGTCGTTCGAATGGCATGAGTTTTCGATTGTCTTGTCCATATACCTCTCCTCAAAATGGTAAAGAAGAAAGAAAACTTTGTACGATTAATAATTTAGTTCGTACGCTCTTAACTCATGCCTCTTTACCCTTCTCTTTTTGGCATCATGCTTTGGCCATGGCGACTTATCTTCTTAATATTCTCCCTCTAAAAGGTCTCCTAAATCGGTCCCCTACTCAGGTTCTTTATCTCCATGACCCCTCTTATACACATCTCCGGGCTTTTCGGATGTTTATGTTATCCATTATTTCCTTCTTCAACAATTCATAAACTTCAACCACGATCCACTCCATGTGTTTTCTTGGGTTATCCTCCAAATCATCGGGGATTTAAATGTTTTGACCTTAATTCTCAGAAAATAATTATTTGTCGACATGTGGTGTTTGAAGAGAAAATATTTCCCTTTGCTAGAACGCCATCCTCTGCTGGCTCACCCCCGCCTACCATGGATCAAACAAACCCTCTTTATTTGCTGGAACAGGCCACTTTTCCAGACCCATTGGCTGCCGCCCTGCCCTCAACCTCTCCAGCCAACTCTCCTGGCCATGCGACCTCTTCACCTGGACCTGCTCGCAGCCCAGTTATTCCTGTCCCTCTTACTTCGCCTCTTGTTGAACCCACTGGCCAATTTTAATCCACCCCACAACCTACACCCCCTGTTCCTCCGAGTCAGCCTACTCCTATTCTTCCTCTTCGGACTATGGCCACCCGTAGCATGAGTGGAATTTTTAAGCCTAAGGTCCCATTTAATTTATTGAGCACATTTCTTCCTTCTCCTATCCCTAAAAATCCTAAGTCCGCTTTGTCCGCCCCAAATTGAAAAGCGGCCATGATAGACGAATTTGATGCTCTAATTAAAAATAAGACGTGGGTGTTGGTACCTCATCCACATGATGTTAATGTGATTCATAGCATGTGGGTATTCTCTCATAAACATAATTCTGATGGTTCTTTTGAGCGTTATAAGGCTCGTTTGGTTGGTGATGGCAGGTCACAACAGGTGGGCGTGGATTGTTCCGAGACTTTTAGTCCCGTGGTCAAACCGGCTACAATCCATACATTACTAAGTTTGGCTATCTCTAAATCATGGTCAATCCATCAGCTAGATGTTAAAAATGCCTTTTTACATGGATCTTTACAGGAGACAGTCTACATGCACCAACCTATGGGATTCCGTGATTCTTCCTATCCGGATCATGTCTGCCTGCTTCAGAAATCTCTGTATGGCCTCAAACAGGCACCCCGTACATGGTACAAGCGTTTCACTGATTTTGTCTTCACTATCGTATTTTCTCACAGCCGGTCAGACCATTCTTTATTTATCTACAAACAGGGCAAGGATATTGCCTATCTACTTTTTTATGTAGATGATATTATCCTTACGGCTTAATCAGATTCTCTTCGCCGCTCTATTATGTCGACGTTAGCGTCTGAATTTGCTATGAAGGATCTTGGACAGTTACACTATTTCCTTGTCATGGCCGTTACACACACTTTGGATGGGCTGTTCTTGAGTCAGCATAATTATGCGAAGGAAATTTTGGAGCGGGCTGGTATGTCCTCCTGTAAGCCTTCTCACACTCCTGTTGATACCAAGTCCAAACTTGGTGGTTCCAGTGGCGTCCCGTATTCAGATCCGACTTATTATCGCTCTCTTGCCGGGGCTTTACAATACTTGACGTTCACATGACCTGATATATCTTATGCAGTCCAGCAGGTGTGTCTTCATATGCATGATCCACGGACAGACCACATGAATGCCCTCAAACGCATTCTACGCTATCTCCGTGGCACTCTTTCTTTTGGTCTTCATCTCTCCAAATCTTCGTCTTCTTCCCTCCTCGCTTATACTGATGCTGATTGGGGAGGGTGCCCTGATACTAGATGTTCGACATCCGGCTATTGTGTTTTCTTGGGAGATAATTTGATATCTTGGTCGTCGAAACGTCAACCCACTTTATCCCGATCTAGTGCCGAGGCTGAATATCGGGGTGTGGCTAACGTTGTCGCTGAGACTTGTTGGCTACGTAATTTATTGCTCGAGCTTCATGTTCCATTGGCACAGGCAACTCTGGTTTACTGTGATAATGTCAGCGCCATATATTTATCAGGTAATCCGGTTCAACACCAACGGACCAAGCATATTGAGCTTGATATTCTATTTGTCCGTGAAAAGGTGGCTAAAGGCCATGTTCGAGTTCTTCATGTCCCTTCTCGTCTTCAGCTGGCTGATATATTTACTAAAGGGCTTCCGCGCGTACTTTTTGATGATTTTCGAGCCAGTCTAAGCATTCGTCCTCCTCCCGCTTCGACTGCGAGGGTATGTTAGAATAAGATATTCTGTGATATGGTGAATATTTGTTGTGATATGTATTATCATTAATATAGGATATGTATCTGTAAATAAGGGATGTAAATCTCTTCATTGCTTAGGGAGAGATAGGACTCTTGTATATATGGGGAATCTATGGAATGAGAAAGGCACGGTTCATAAACTTTCAATTCCCATTGTCATCTGAATTCTAAGAACCCTAAGGATCAATTGGAAGGCAATAATCGTTCATCAAGTCTTCATCAAGTATTCTCCAAATATTGCTATGGATTCAGGTTTGTCTATCGTTCTATAATCTTTGATAACTTAATGCATGATTGTCCTAGAATAAATATTCCGCATCATTCTAGAGTTTATGTATAGTTAATTCCATAAAGTGGTATCAGAGCCGTAATCTTGCTCTGTTATTGGGATTATTTGGATCGAATTGTTTTTGCTGTTTATGATTTAATTCTGTTGCATGCCCTAAAACTGAGGCGGGCGCCCTGCTTGGGACGAGGCGGGCGCATGGGTGACCGAGGCTGGTGGTCCTTCCGTTGGGCTTGAGGTGGCCGCATCACCTGGGTTGAGGCGTGCGCCTCGACTGCCGAAGGTTGGAGTGGCTTTTGGAAACTCCCAGGCGGGCGCCTGGGCTTCTTGAGGTGGGCGCCTCGCGTCGTTGCTATATGTATTTTTTTTGTTTGTAATAATTATGTGTTATTTGGATTAAGTAAATATTATTTATTGAAATTATTATTATGGACTTAATAATTTTAAATTTCAATAATAATGTTTAAGTTATGCTCATGTTTGAAATTACTTTGGATTCGTTTATTCAAACACATCTTGTATTTTATGTTTACGTAGCATGTTACCAAAGTAACCTCTCCTATGAATTTTTTTTATTTAAAATACATGATTATTTGAAGTTTTTTTTTAGCGTGTTTGTTTATCATGCGGGTAATGGTCGGCCCAAAGGAAGGCTATTATCTGGTAGAAATTCAAATTCGTTCGTGGAGATAAATATGTAACAGTTATTAAGTATCCATGTGAATATTGAGTCGGTCCAAAGAAAGGCTTGGTATTTGACAGGATTTTACTGTTAATATTTGATTTCTACATCAAGAAAATCACTTGCAAGTTAATTTTCTATCCAAAGATTAAAATTAATGTTGCATCGATTTTCTTGTAATGGGATGATTTTAATTTCAAACATTTATCTGCTTAAAGTTATATGTGAGCTTATTTGTTTTATTTTTGTTCTCTATTCAGTTACTTCATCAGCTTATTCTTGACCATTCCACGAGGGTGTGGGAAATGGTCCACATATATCCGTATGAATTAATTCCAAAATATTCATAGACGATTACTCTCGTTATGGTTACCTATATTTGATCCATGAAAAGTCACAGGCATTGGATATGTTCAAAAAGTTTAAGGCCGAGGTTGAAAATCAACATGGCAAAACAACAAAGAAAGTCAAATCTGACCGTGGTGGTGAATACTATGGCAGAAATGACGGATCAGGTGAACAATGTCCTGGGCCTTTTGCTAAATACCTAGAGGAGTGCGGTATCGTCCGTCAGTACACCATACCAGGCAAACCTAGCATGAATGGTGTAGCTGAAAGACGAAATCGAACTTTACAGGAAATGGTGAGAAGTATGGTTAGTCATACTACTTTACCAGACTCACTCTGGGGAGAGGCATTAAAGACTGCAGTTTATCTCCTTAACAGGGTACCCACAAAGGCTACTAACAAAACCCCTTATGAACTATGGACAGGCAAGAAACCTGTATTAAGGCATTTACACATCTGTGGATGTCCGGCTGAGGCTAGGCCTTACAGGCCTAATGAAAAGAAATTGGACTCAAGGATTTAGTAGTTACTTTGTTGGTTACTACGAAAGGTCAAGGGGCATTAAGTTTTACGATCCCAAATCCGTAAACTTTTTTGACACGGGAAATGCTCAATTCTTTGAGGATGTTGAGCTTGTGGGGGGACAAGTTAGAGATGATTTTGTCTTTGAAGAGGTTCCGGTTACCATTCCTCTTCCTACAATTGTCCTTGACCATGATTTGGATCTCAATCCTGATGTGGTTCAAGAACAAAATTTGGATCAAGAAGACATTGTCAATATCCCTCTAGTTGTCCATGAGGAACAAGCTCAACAACCTCAAGAACAAATGCCTTTAAGAAGATTCACTAGAGAGAGACGAAGTGCCATTTCGGATGATTACTTGGTATTTCTAAATGAACAAGAGGTAGACATTGGTCAATTGGAAGATGATCCAATCAACTTTCATGAGGCCATTGGTAGTTCTAACTCTCAAAAGTGGATAGACGCTATGGATGATGAGATTAAATCAATGAAAGACAATGATGTATGGGATCTTGTCCCATTGCCAGAAGGAGTGAAACCTATTGGTTGCAAATGGATATTTAAAACTAAAAGGGATTCACAGGGCAACGCGGAAAGACATAATGCACGTCTTGTCGCTAAGGGATTTACTCAGAAAGAAGGAATAGATTATAAAGAGACTTTCTCTCCGATTTCTTTGAATGACTCTTTTAGAATCATTATGGCATTAGTGGCACATTATGACCTAGAGTTACATTAGATGGATGTTAAGATTGCGTTTCTTAATGGAGACATTGAAGAAACAATTTATATGGTGCAACCAGAAACCTTGGTTTCAAAAGATTCAAAGGATATGGTATATACTCAAGAAATCCGTCTATGGACTCAAACAAGCATCCCGTCAGTGGTATTACAAATTTCATCAAGTTGTATTGTCATTTGGTTTCACGGCAAATACAGTTGATGATTGTGTCTACCACAAGTTCAGTGGGAGTAAATATATTTTTCTGGTTTTATATGTGGATGACATCCTACTAGCCACAAATGATACAGACTTACTGCATGAAACTAAGAGATTTCTCTCAAAGAAATTTGAGATGAAAGCTCTGGGAGATGCATCTTTTGTATTAGGAATTCAAATACACAGAGATCGGTCTCAAGGTATTCTTGGATTGTCACAAAAGAGTTACATCGATAAGGTACTTAAGAGATTTGGCATGCAGGATTGTAAAATGGGTGACACCCCAGTGGCTAAAGGTGACAAATTCAATCTTGCTCAGTGCCCAAAGAATGAGATTGAATCTAGGGAAATGAATAGCATCCCTTATGCTTCGGCTATAGGGAGCTTGATGTATGCTCAGATTTGCACTCGCCCAAACCTAGCATTCATAGTTGGTGTTTTAGGAAGATACCTAATCCTGGAAAGGATCATTGGATAGCAGCCAAGAGGGTCATGCGTTATTTACAGAGAACAAAGGATTATATGCTCACTTACAGAAAGTCGGATAGACTTGAGGTCATTGGGTATTCGGATTCCGACTTTGCGGGATGCCAAGATAGTCGTAAGTCTACTTCGGGCTACGTTTATCTACTTTGTGGAGGAGCAGTTTCTTGGAAGAGTGTTAAGCAGACACTTGTTGCTACTTCTACGATGGAGGCGGAGTTTGTGGCGTGTTATGAGGCATCAAATCACGCAATTTGGTTGCGAAATTTTATCACTGGGCTGCGCATATTAGGTGGCGTTGATAGGCCATTAAAGTTATTTTGTGATAATAAGTCTGCAGTTATGTATTCTAATGACAACAAGAGCTCATCTAAGTCTAAGCACATAGACATTAAGTATCTTGCTGTTAAGGAACGGATTCAGAGTGGACAGATTTGTATTGAGCATATTGGGACTAACTCTATGGTCGCGGATCCGCTTACTAAGGGTGTAACACCGAAGGTTTTTCACGAGCACACTGCTTGTACGGGTGTCATGTCACCAGAGTATGCCTAGATTGAGTGGGAGTTTTGTATTTTGCTCTTACATTTATTGTTATAAGTATATTTGGTTTTTCAGTTTTTGGTTAATAAAGTTATTTTGCACTCTGAATACTTGGTTGATCTCAAAATAAGGTTGGACTAGTTGAGAATAGACATGTGAAGATCACATTACATGTTATTCCATGCTACACATCCATACTTGATCCATGTCATTTAGTTGAGTTAATATATGTGACCACTGATGGGTCTAGTTGCACTAATAGTGACGAAAACTTCTTTGATCCTCATGTTGATTTGACTAATGGACCGAATTGGTTTAAGATGACACAATTTGGTAAAGCATTGCTATTGAGGTTTATAATGTGATATGCAATTAAACTAAGGTATTATACTATGTACATGTGTAAGTCCAAGTGGGAGATTGTTGGAATATTTTATGGACTTTACATATACTAGTATAATAAATAAAGCCTTTGGGCACATAGACGTATATGCACTATAAGTAATTGTATGTTACATTAAATATTAAAGTATTTGGGCCTAATAAAGTGATCTACTAAAGTTAAAGGGGGCCCAAGTCATCTTTTATAAGTATGGGATCTACAGTTAATATGTGTAGATACCTAAGGGGCCTGGTTGTTAATCTATGATGGGCTAGCTAACATACTAGATCATTATAAATATAGGTTTATGGTCCCCAATTGAACTACCCGGTTTTATTCTCTTGATTCCCATTGTCATCTAATTCTAAGAAACCTAAGGATCAATTGGAAGGCAATAATCGTTCATCAAGTCTTCATCAAGTATTCTCCAAATATTGCTATGGATTCAGGTTTGTCTATCGTTCCATAATCTTTGATAACTTAAAGCATGATTGTCCTAGAATAAATATTTCGCATCATTCTAGGGTTTATGCATAGTTAATTCCATCAAGAGGCCCATACACCAGTGTCATGGACGGTCGAATCCTTATGTACCAAAGGAATCGATTTGTTGACTTCGCCTTCACCGCCCCAATAGATCAGCAATCCTTTGTGATGGCATTACTTCCCTCAACACGTTATCCACTTGCGGAAGGCCTTTAAGTTTGGCATTTTACTATCGCACCGGACAACTCTACATTGTCGATGCCACTTTAGGATTATTTGTCGTTGGATGTAATGGAGGCCAAGCAACTCAACTTGCCTCTAGCGCAGACGGAATCCCATTTAGATTCACCGTCGGTCTAGACGTTGACTAGTCAACAGGATGTGTTTACTTCACAGATGCAAGTTCTTCCACCGGAATTGAGTATGTACATACCTCACTCATATGGTTATATAGTTTTAACTTTTTTTTGTTGGATTTTATGCTTACAATTATTTTTATCTTTCCTTCTACAGTGATGTTGGCACGATACTTTCCACTAGAGATTCCACAGGAAGGCTACTTAGATATGATCCAAGGACTAGAAGGGTGATAAAGATTAATCACAGAATTTCGCTCGAGAAATTCAGTGATCAACCGTCAATTTTCGCTCGAGAAAACTGAAGAAAAACTCAAATTTTATTAATCAACAACTGATTTTCGGAATTACATATAACCCTAGTTATAAAGTGACCCTAGGACTTGAAAAATAAGTCAAAAACTTCCAAAATTAACCCTAGTCTATATAGTAACCTAATCAATCAATAAAGCCTTAAAATAAAGTCATAATATACTTCTAATACCAAAAATACTAACAACCTAATATTAAATCCGAAAATGACAATAAAAATAACAATAATAATTAAAATTAAACCTAATATTAATCTTCATCATTCGCCTTGCACGAACGCTCCCAAATATGCTGCACGGCCGCTCCCAACGTTGTCCTACATCATTCTCGCCTCTTTTGAAAGACTCGTCCACGAGTCTATACCCAGGTAGGGATGGCAACGGGTCGGGTTCGGATCGGATCTGACCTGATCCGAACCCGATCCGAACTCTAGAAAATAATTACCGAACCCGATCCGATCCGAATGTGTCCGATCCGAGCCCCGATCCGATCTGCAGACCCGAATGGATCCGATCCGAAGCTCCGAATGTGCCCTATCCGAAGCTCCGAATGTGCCCGATCCGAGCTCCGATCCGAAGCTGTCACCATTTTTTTTTTAAATCTAAGCTACAGTTCAGTCTATAAAAAGGCTGTAAATCAACAAAATAAAATGCTAAACCATTACATATTCAAGTTTTACTACAATCTCAAAATAATCCAAACAAACACAAACCAAAATTAGTTTCCACACACATTACATTCCAACAAATGTTCTAAAACCATAAATTAGAGTTTTGAATGCTTCATTCTTTAAACTTCAGTAACTCTAATATAACTTCAATCCAACATAGCTGCTTCAATCAAAAAGGATGATCACAAACCTACATAAATATAAATAAAATGTTAATCAAAGAAACTCAATACATTATATCTATATCGAAACTGACGAGGGGTTGGCCAAAAAATGAGTAAATGACTACAATAATACCAACCGAAAAGTGCAACTCAGAGCAGTGATTATATCACATTGTTCAATTCACTTTTTAAATACCATCACCACATTTATAATCCTGAATGGTTGATAATTATTCATTTTTTTTTTATGGCTCAACTCAGCAAACAGTTCTAGTATTCTATTATCAAGATGGGTTAATGGACAAAGTCAACATGCCTCAGCTGTGCTGCCTCATCTACTACCCTTGGACAGTCTTCAGCTAGCTAGCTTAACACAGTGACCTTTTAAAAATGTTTCCAATTAGTAAAAATGATCCCAGACTACCAGTAATGTCCCCCAAAGAACAAAATTCCAGATTTTCTTTACAGTATGTACATTCAAGAACAAATGGCTAATATATTCTGAGTTACAGGTGCTTATTTTCTCATGGTAAACCAGCTAGCAAGCCAAAATAAGATTCATCCTCCCTCTTATATTCAAAGACACGAGCTTTACCACATTTCATTGCTAGTACAACATAGCAATAATTTTAAGCTTTTCAGAAATCGTAATTTGCAGTCTATTCAATTAATGCATACCTTTTCTATCCACTTTCATCAACATCATCATTGCAAGTTGCCAAGTTTTGTTCATCCTCCACCTTCAAAGAAAGTCCTACATGCAAAAAGTGTTTACATATGCAAATAAAATTAGCAAGTTGCAAAAAAAGAAAATCTAGCAAGTTGCCAAAAATGTAAAAATAGCAAATTCAAAAAGTTACCATTATTTTCATTTCGAAGCCAATTTTGAGTGCACATTAATGCTTCCAAGGTATTAGGTGCCAATCTACTCCGATGTGAGCTAACCAATCTTCCACCTGTGCTAAAATCCGACTCCGATGCAACACTTGTAACCGAAATAGCAAGGATGTCCCTAGCAATTTTTTGTAGAGTCGGAAATTTAACACCATTTGTCTTCCACCATCCCAAAATATCAAACTTGGAAGTCCTTGGCAACACTATTTCTTCCAAATAATGTTCTAGCTCCGATTTGACATCCATTTGCCTAGAAGTGCTACTTATGAAAATATCATAACCCGAAAGAGGGTCACTTGCATTCTCCCCAAGACCCGAAAATTTGGAAAAAGATGTACCACACTCAGAATTTTCATTTACTTCCTTACTTTGGTACTCATTCAACAAATCATAACATCTATTCCTAATTTTATCAATCTCATAGGAAGCCAAATCACCATAAATACGAGGCAAAAAATACTCGAGGAGCTTCAACTTAAATCTTGGATCCAAAACACATGCAACACCTAGAATTTCATGGCATTTACCCCAATATTTATCATACTTTTCAAGCATCATTATTGCCATATCCGAGATAAATGTTTCGGAATCATTAACCCAAGAATTTAATGCCAATTTGATTTCACAAACTTTTACAAAAAATTCATTAGCCGTAGGACAAGAAGTTCCCGAAAACATTACCGTCACATCATAAAACAATTTCAATCTCTCGGTGATTCTTTCCACTTTTCTCCAATCTTCCTCGCTCGGTAAACAATTATATGACCTTTCTTTTTGTTTCAATCGTGGAAATACAACTTTATATAACAATGCCGTTTCAAGCATAATATAAGTTGAATTCCACCTAGTCGGACAATCAAGAGCCAAACACTTGGTTTCTTTAATTGATAGTTGACGGGCCGTATCCTCGAACTTTTGAATTCTACCCCGAGACCCTATCCAAAAAACGACACTATTTCTTACCTTTTCAATCTCACTTTTGATGACTTCTAAACCATCTTTCACAATCAAGTTCAAGATATGAGCACAACAACGCCTGTGAATAATTTCCCCCCTCATCATTAGTGTGTTTGGATCTAATCTATCAACAATCTTTTCTATCATGGAATCATTTGAAGTTGCATTATCAACGGTGATTGTTGAAAGTTTACTATCAATATTTAAATCCATTAAAGCATCAAGAAGGTATTCCGTAAGGACATCACTACTATGTGGAGAAGGAACATTAATAAACCTAAATTCAAAAGAACAAAAATATTACTAATTAAAGCCAAATAAAAACATAATAAAACCAAGTAGAGACAATTTATGTAAGTAAATTAGAACGTACCTTAATAGGCGACTTTGCAAAATCCACTCGGAATCAACATAATGACCAGTAATTGCCATAAATCCTTTCTTGGTTGGCCTTGCACTCCACATATCTGTAGTAATGGAAACTCTAGAATTCAAGCTCTCCAACATCTCAACAGACTTCTCTCTCTTAGAATGGTATATCTTCATAATGTCACTCTTTATTGTATTTCTTGATACAGTTCCGAACAACGGTTGAAGGCTTGTTGTGAAAGCACGAAATCCCTCGTGATTAACCATGCTCAACGGATATTCGTGTAAGACAATCATATTAGCAAGTTCATTCCTCGACACATCTTTATCAAAAACAAATGGACGATATTGCATTGTACCATCTCCTCCTTTTTTCTCCCTACCTTGCAACACCATTTGTCTAATATCTCTATTCTTTCTCTTGTTACACCTTTCTAAGTGATTGCGCAAATGGAAAGTACCCTTTTTACCTTCACCCGCTAGTTTTGTATGGCAATGGTTACAAACTGCAAAAACGTTCCCATTCATTGTTGTTCTTGTCATCTCCTTCCAAACTTCAGACCTTAAACCCTTATTATTCCCTTTAGAAGAACAATCATTGTCGTTCAAAGAAGGGCTGGAATCAATAGCAGTCTTGCTATGAACACTTTGAGAGCCACTACAATCTTGGTTCATAGGTTCATTCTTGTTCATAGGTTCATTCTTGTCTTCATACATATGCAAATCATCATCACAACTTTCATTTGGATTCACGTGAACTTCTTGAGACATCTATCAAATAAAAAAAATAAAAATTAGTACAGTCTATCAAAAAATTCCAAGCTGAGAGCAAATTAAAAAAAAACATGCGCCTTAAAATCTTTTGGGTGCAAAATTGGTACACTTGATTTATTTTCAGCTGTTCTCTACAATACATGCTTAGACATCTATCAAATTACAAAAATAATTTAGTACAGTCTATCAAAAAATTCCATGTGAAATATGTTACAGAGACATATAAAACAGAATGTTTTGATTGCTCAATTAAAAAAAAAAAACAAATTCCATTCCTGAAAAAAAAAAAAAAAACCAGTAGCACAATTTAATAAAAAAAACAAATTCCATTGCTGAAAACAAATTCAATTTAAAAAAAACCAGTAGCACAATTTAAAAAAAAACAACTTCTTTAGACATCTGCAATCAACCTCTTATGAAATCCATATTCACTTTTCATCCTGAAACTAACCATGTCGTTTGGAAACTGAGTTCCGAAGGAAGCACAAACATATGTTGAGGAAAAATGTTTTTCCATCAGATGTCTCCAAGATTTCAAACATGAGACATTGGCTTTTTTTTTATTTTTATTTTTTTAAAAAAGATTTATCAAAGCATATATTATCAGAGCTCTTCTTGAAAACTTTTGGAAGATGAGAATTTTGAGAGAGAGCGGGAGAGAGAGGAAAAGCACCTTAAAATCTTCAATCAAACGACGAACGGGAAGAGAGAGAACGGAGGAAATTCACCGAGGATATGCGTTGCTGCCGCTGCAAATCCGCCACTGTTGCCGTAGGAGAGAGAGAGAAGAGCGGGAGAGAGAGAGGAAGGAGGAGATTCACCGAGGATAATGGCGCCGTGCAGGAGAGAGAGACACGAGCGGGGAGCGGAGGAGATGGAGAAAATGGGCGCCGCAGAGAGAACGAGAGAGAAACAGCGGAGATGGATAAAAAAACCCTAAATCATCAAAAACCCTAAATTTTCTAATTTATACGTAAAGGGTATTTGTAATTTTTTAAAAGATAAGGGGTTAAATTCTAATTTCAAACTGAGGTATAAGTATTCGGGTCGGATCGGGTCGAGTTCGGATCAGATAGCTGATTATATGCATTCGGGTCGGATCGGGTCGGGTCCGAATCGGTCAGACCGTGTTACCGAACCCGATCCGAACCCGATCGGGTCATAAAAAAATGAAATTATATCCGATTTTTTCGGATCGGATCGCCTTCGGTATAGATCGGGTTCGGTTAAATTGCCATCCCTATACCCAGGATAGGGCTCCACGGGCTGTTTCCTCTAAGGTCTGTTGCTTGAACCAATCGGTCCCCCTGCCTTTTAAATGTTTTACAGACTTTAAATTTAGTACCACTCGTCATGATATCCATCCAGTCCGTCCATCCATTCATGATAAAGTTCTCAATAATCATCCTTTTGAAGAACCACGAATCTGAAACCTTAGAACTATCAACATTGAAAGGATCTTCATAAGGATGACCAATGTCAAACTTCCACATCAATTTAAAGCAAATTGTTGGAAAAGTTTGGTGCAAAAATTGTATCATTGTAGAAAATAGTGCAAATTTGATTTGCACCAAACTGTTGGAGATGGTTTAAGGTGGGAACAACAATACGTCAATGAGTCGGACCGGGGAGAAACGCGTTTGTCCGTCACGTCTGGAGAAACGGGGCAAGGTTTGTCGCGCGACATACTTAGCCAGTTTCTGGATATCACTTTCATCAGCTTCTGGATATCCAGAACATTGAATATGGATATCCAGAAGCTTTGGAAAGGATATCCAGAAACCAAATATTTTTTCTGGATATCCTTTCCAAAGCTTCTGGATATCCAGAACATTGAATATGGATATCCAGAAGCTTTGAAAAGGATAGCCAGAAAAAATATTTGGTTTCTGGATATCCTTTCCAAAGCTTCTGGATATCCATATTCAATGTTCTGGATATCCAGAAGCTTTGGAAAGGATATCCAGTTGTTGTGGCTAAGTATGTCGCGCGACAAACGTTGCCCCGTTTCTCCATAAGCGACGGAGAAACGCGTTTCTCCCTCGATTTTGTGTATGTCAATTGCCCCGGTACACCAAAGCTTTTTAATTTTTCAGTCTCTGTGTTTTATATATTGTAAACAAAAGAAATTTGAGAGCCCTAAAATTTCTCTATTTTTCGGGGCTTGAACGGCGGATTTCTTTGCCTACCTTTAGGGCTGGGCCCGAAAATTGCACCCACCGAGCCGTGCGTTTTAAACATTCAAGCGTCGAACTGTTAATGCATGCATGGAAATGGACTGACTTGGGAAAATCTTTGTTCCAATTTAATGTTTATACGTTGGATATATTAAGAAAAAATAAATGTTACTATTAATTAGTATGAAAAATAATGTAAAAGAGAGAAAATTGATAGGAAATAGTAAGTTAGTCGTTATTGTAAGTGTATCAAGTGAGTTTTATTATCCATTTTAGAATGAGTCGGTCTGGGGAGAAACGCGTTTCTCCGTGCTTCTGGAGAAACGGAGCTTGTTTTGTCACGCGACATAATAAGCCAGTTTCTGGATATACTTTCATCAGCTTCTGGATATCCAGAAGCTTTGGAAAGGATATCCAGAAGCTTTGGAAAGGATATCCAGAAACCAAATATTTTTTCTGGATATCCTTTCCAAAGCTTCTGGATATCCAGAACATTGAATATGGATATCCAGAAGCTTTGGAAAGGATAGCCAGAAAAAATATTTGGTTTCTGGATATCCTTTCCAAAGCTTCTGGATATCCAGAAGCTTTGGAAAGGATATCCAGTTGTGGTGGCTAAGTATGTCGCGCGACAAAACAAGCCCCGTTTCTCCAGAAGCGACGGAGAAATGCGTTTCTCCCCAGATTTTGTGTTTTAGAATTAAATTAACTAAAAACCTAAACTGAAACATACTAAAAAGAAAAGTAAGAATTTTAAATCGGTACCAAGAGTATCTCCTCCCATTTGAGTTGACTTTTGGCTTTTTCAATTTGAACATGTCCTTTTTCAAAAATATTCATTAGATTGGAGTCATTCTCTACTATAAATCCCTTTTGACTTTCTTCTCACACGCATGCATCCTTAATTCCTTCATTATTCCCTTGCCTATAAACACAGCTATCAAAACATTCCTTCATTCTCTTGACTAACAAAGATGATTATGTTGGAATATTTGCATATGTGGTGTTGAAGTTCATAGTCATATTGCCTTGGTGGGTAATTGGCTTGGAATGAACGAGGCAAGGAGGATTTTCACGTCTGGGTTGCTGCCTTTGAGAGCGGCCGCGCTTCTCTTCCGCAGCTTCACCCCAATTTCCTGTCTTCGAGCGCGGTCGCGCAAGCCCTGAGGGCGGCCGCGCTTGTTACGGGTGAGTGAAATCCTGGGCCGAATTAAATCAGGTTTTTAGGTCTAATTAAGGCTTAAAACCTAATTTCTTCCACATGTATAAATACTCTCTTCCTCCCAGCCAAAAATTACATGAGAGATTAAGAGAAAAACCTAGTTTTCTCAAGTTTCTTTCATTGTTAATTACTCCCGTTCATAGAGATTCGTTCGTGAGATTCAAGGCGACTGAGATAGGACCGCCGGTGACTGCCTACCTGTGTGCTGTTTTGTGGTACGTAGTCCGTGATCATTTTATCCTCGGAGAAATTTGCCTGTACCTGAGTTGCACCAATTGGGGGCAATATTTTCTCTTAGGACAGTCTTCCTAAGGCGACTCGATCAAATCACGATAAGTTTTTCTAACTGTTTGTTCTTCTTGTTTCTGTCTGTTTTTCTGATCCCGTTCCTTGGCTTTCGGTTTTGCTATTGGCTTAATTGGTACGTTTTGACTTGATCAATAAAATCCCCTACTGTTGATTAAATTGTTGTTTAATCTGTGGTGCTTATTAATTTAATTTCCAACAGTCTAAGAGAAAATAGTATTTTATTTGATCATGTCTGGTGGTTCCTCTAGCTCTCCCTTTAAGTCCCTAGTTGACACCTCCGATCTTCCGGAGAAGTTTGGTGGTAAGAACTTCAAGCGTTGGTCTGAACGCATGAAGATCTGGCTGTCAATTAAGGGTATGTCTGGTATGCTGACATCTAAATGTCCCGCTCTGAATGGTGATGATCCAGTTAATGTGGCTGCTGTTAAACTGTGGAAGGAGCAGGACGATGTTGTTCGAGGATGCATTCTGTCAGCTTTGTCGAATGCACTCTTTGATGTTTATTGCTCTGCTCCTCTCACTGCTGCGTCACTGTGGGATTCTCTTTCCAAGAAGTACAGCACCGATGAATCCGGTGTGGAAAAGTACCAAGTGGGAAAGTTCCTGAATTATCACATGAGTGAGGGAAAGTCGGTTACCGACCAAGTGCACGAACTCCAAATCGTTTTGCAGTCACTCAAGGATGCTGACATGGGACTTCCTGATAAGTTCGTTGTCATGGCTATCATTGAGAAGTTTCCTCGATCTTGGGGGGAATTCGGTATGACCCTCAAGCATCGTACTGGAAACTTGTCACTCAATGAGTTGATGAATGCAATTGCGATTCAGGAGGTGCATAATGGTAACCAACCTAGCGTACCTGTGGAGGCTGCTGCCAATATGGTTACCGGTAAAAGCAAGTTTAAAGGAAAAGGTGTGAAAACTTCTAAGGATAAAGAAAACCATGATAAGCTTAAAGTTAAGAAAAATAACTTTAGGAAGCCAAGAGCAAAAGCAGGCCGCTGGAATTGTGGAGAAGGTGGACACTTTTCTAGGGACTGCCCGCCCAAGAAAGGAAAAGGACCACAAGCCTCTGCTGATGACCATCCTGCTGTCAATATGGTGTTGGGTCCGAAGGATTATGATGATCCTGACTCTGACGCACCTGGAGTTGACGATCTGACCTGCAATGTTACAAAGTATGTAACTTCTTGTCCTGAACTCTTTACTGTCTATGAACCCAACGAGTGGCTAGTTGACACTGGGGCAAATGTGCACGTTTGTGCTGATAAATTGCTATTTGTGTCTTACCAGCCTGTCCGTGGTAGATCAGTGACGATGGGGAACTCTAGTGCTGCAAAGGTGCTTGGGACTGGACGCGTGGACCTGAGGTTTCCCAATGGGCGCATTCTTACCTTGCATCGAGTGTATCACGTTCCTGATATTCGTCGCAACCTTATTAGTGGTTCTAGTCTAGTTAGGGAAGGATTTGAGATTTCATTTAAGTGTAATAAGGTTATAATTTTGGATTCTGGTAGTTTTGTGGGGAAAGGTTATTCCTCGGACGGTTTATTTAAAATTAGAGTTGAAACTGATGTTTGTTCGCACAACAATAATTTTAGTTCTATTGATTATCCTGTTTCGTTTTCCATTGAATCTTCAAATGTTTGGCATGGTCGTTTAGGACATATTAACTATGATTCTGTGAAAAGAATGATGAACTTAGATATTATTCCTAAACATGCTATTGATAAGAATTCTAAATGTCATGTATGTGTTGAAGCTAAATCTACAAAAGGTCCGTTTAAGTCGGTTGTGAGAAATTCTAAAATTCTAGATTTAGTTCATACTGATATTTGTGAATTTAATGGTGTGTTGACCAAAGACAAAAAGAAATACTTTCTCACCTTTATTGATGATGCTAGTAGATACTGTTATGTGTTCTTGCTTAATTCTAAGGATGAAGCATTAGATAAATTCATTATATTTAAGAACGAAGCAGAAACACAAACTGGCAAGAAACTTAAACGGTTAAGGTCTGATAGAGGAGGTGAATATGAGTCTAACCCCTTCATGTATTATTGCCAAGAAAACGGAATAGTACATGAAGAGACTCCTCCCTACACCCCTCAATCAAATGGTATTGCAGAACGTAAGAATAGAACCCTTACTGATATGATTAACAGTTTACTCATAAGTTACGATCGCCCAAATATATGTGGGGAGAGGCTTTGAATACGGCTTGCCATATTCTGAATAGAGTCCCTCCTAAACATAGAAAGGAAAGTCCGTTTGAACTTTGGAGAGGTCGACAGGCTAGCTTGAAACACTTAAAAGTGTGGGGGTGCCTTGCAAAGGTACTTGTACCTGCACATAAAAGGAAAAAGCTTGGACCTAAAACTGTTGATGCTATCTTTATAGGTTATTCTGAAACAAGTTATGCATTGAGATTTCTTATTATAAAATCTGAAATTTCTGGCATAGATGTGAACTCTATAGTTGAGTTACGTGATGCAACATTTTTTGAGGATGTGTTTCCTATGAAGAACGGACTTCCTAAGGAATCTAACCCAACCACTAATTCCATTCCTGCTCAAGTAGAGGAGCTGACAAATGTGGGGGTTGATTCCAGTGCAACTCATTCTGACGATGAGATTGAACCAAGGAGGAGCAAACGGGCAAGGACCACCAAGGACTTTGGAAATGATTTTATCACTTACAATGTCGAGGGTGATCCTCTAACCTTCAAGGCTGCTATGGCTACTTCTGATGCCAAGCAGTGGAAGGATGCGGTTAAGAGTGAGATGGATTCTATTGTCTCTAATGGGACATGGGAATTGGTCGATCTCCCTCCTAGTTGTAGCACGATAGGATGTAAGTGGGTCTTTAAAAGGAAACTGAAACCGGATGGAACCGTTGACAAGTTTAAGGCTAGGTTAGTGGCAAAGGGATTCAAGCAAATGGAAGGAATAGACTATTTCGATACCTATTCACCAGTTGCTAGAATGACTACAATCCGAATGCTTATCGCATTGGCCTCTGTATATGATCTTCCTATCCATCAGATGGATGTTAAGACCGCTTTCTTGCATGGCGATCTTGAGGAAGAAATCTATATGGATCAACCTGAAGGTTTTGAGGCCCCTGGCAATGAGAGAAAGGTTTGTAAATTTGTTAAGTCCTTGTATGGACTTAAACAAGCCCCTAAGCAGTGGCATGAGAAATTTGATAAAATTATCTCATCGTTTGGCTTTGTTAATAATGAGTTTGATAAGTGTGTTTATAGCAAGAGTATTGGTGATAGTAGTATTGTCTTATGTCTGTATGTCGATGATATTCTGTTGTTTGGAACGGATATGAGGATAATTGATACTACTAAGGAATTCTTGAAAAGTAAGTTTGAGATGAAGGATATGGGAGTGGCTAGTGTGATTCTTGGCCTGAAATTGACTCGTTCAACTAGTGGCATAACCATATCGCAGTCTCATTATACTGAAAGTGTAATTGAGAAATTTGGTTATAAGAATTGCAAAGTAGCTAAGACTCCATATGACCCTTCATCTGCTCTTACTAAGAATGAAAGTGGAGTACCGATGGCTCAGTTGAGATATTCTCAAATTATTGGAATTTTGATGTATCTTGCCAATTGTACTAAACCGGATATATCCTATTCGGTTACTAGGTTGGCTAGATATACTCAATGTCCAAGTAAAGCACATTGGGAAGCTCTTGATAGAGTTCTCAAGTATTTGAAGGGAACGATTTCCCTTGGGCTGCATTACGGTAGATATCCTTCTGTGCTTGAAGGATATAGTGATGCAAGCTGGATTGCCTATAACTCCGGGAGTTATGGTTGTACGGGGTATGTTTTCACCTTAGGCGGAGCTGCAGTCGCTTGGAGGTCGACCAAACAAACTCTGTTGTCTAGGTCTACATTTGAGGCCGAATTAGTTGCTCTTGATACTACTGGATTGGAAGCTGAATGGCTTCGAGGACTTATGTCTGAGCTGCCCATGGTCAGCAAGCCCATGCCTGTTATCTCTGTGCATTGTGACAACACTGCCACAATTGAGAAACTGAAAAGTGTCAAGTACAACTGTAAAACTAGGAGACATATCCAAATTAGATTAAAATCTATAAGGAATCTTGTGTCTCGGAAGGTGATAGCTGTTGATTATGTTGGTACCAAGGATAACACAGCTGATCCTTTAACCAAAGGGCTAGAATTTGTTCTTGTTCAGAAATCTAGGTTGGGGATGGGACTGAACCCCGTCTGACTCAAACGCAGTAGCAACCCAATCTACCTGAGTGGAGATCCCACAAAGGAGATTCAATGTGGTAATAACAAGCTGTGGGGTGAGTCGGAGCACCAAATAATAGATTGACATGTTACATGTCTGAGTCTATCCCCTGAATAGCCTAGAGGTGCTCATTGCTGCTAATTTAGTAAAAGTTTGGAACTTTGAATGGGATCAAGTCTTTTAGACAAGATGTTAGCAGTACATCTTCTGAGATGCCCAGCTAAGTGAGTGTTGTTGTTGGCCGCAACTAGAGGAATTTGGGTTATTCCTTGAAAGCACTCATGATAGAGGATCGGGACGTATGGCTTATAAGCGTCAAGTGTTCGATAGAGGGCCTATCATAGCTTTTGTCGTGTTTGTTACCAGCAAAGGCCTCTACATCCAAAGGCATCAGATTCAAGACACCCGTTCATCTGATCCTGTGGAGGTTTGCGTTGGATAACATAGGTAGTGGTTCAAGCCGGAAGGTACCATTATTGAAAGCATGGCAATGGACAATCTGTACACGTCATATTTCTATGAACTTGTGGGGGATTGTTGGAATATTTGCATATGTGGTGTTGAAGTTCATAGTCATATTAATTTAATTTCCAACAGATTAGCCCGGACTCTCCAAACCAGGCCCCAGAGCGCTCTAAAACAAACTTATCCTCTAAATCGGTCCAAGTAGGATACATCCAGACCGAGCTATCTCCTGATCGTGAATACCCTTGCTCGTGTCTTGTCCAGACCAAGGGGGTCAACAAGAGCTAGGTCATATAGAGACTCCCGGTTCCTATCTTACGGATCAATACTCCGTACGACTTCTGACTAACTGTCATCAGACCTGTCTTTATCCCATTTAGAAGTATAAATACTTTGCTAGGGTATTGGAAAACTACGCTTTTGATAAATAAAATTTATTTTTGTGGTTGTGCATTATTGAGTTGAATTCCTGAAGCCTGTTAGCTTGTTCAGATACTAACACCACCATTGTTGGTTTAGATCGATAATCTATTCGGTAGATTATTTTTTCCAAGAATTTTCTTTGTTGATTATTCTTTGTATTTATTTTCGTTGCGTTAGTAGTAAAAAATGCTCATATTGGCACATTATATTCGTTATGCCTTTTGTATATATCTTATGTACATTTGTATTTAATTTCTTGTATGAATATGAAATTAATTAGAACCTGATTCTCTTATGAAAATCCTGGTTTTGAGCTTTTTGATAAGAGAACTAATATATGAAGAGATCTCATACATATCTCGAGTATAACTCGAGAATATCTCGGGTGATATCATGCATATCTTCAAAATAAGTTGAGTTGATCACATATCATTTTATTTTTTTTGTGTATATCCTTTTCTTGTATAGCAAGTAGGATTTTTATATATACTCCAATCTTGTAAATGATGGATGTATGAGAATTATCAATAAGAGTTCCTTTTGAAAACTACTTCAAAATTTTCATGGTATCAAAGCTGGTTCCAATATAGGCTTCCGCACATTTTTTTGGTCTCACATCATGACCAACCCACCAGAGAATGATGGCAAGAAGGCTGAGGTTTTTGCTGCTGGTGGAGGGACCATAGATGTGATGTCGCCTTACTATATTTCAGCATGAGACAACCCCAACGCAGTGTTCGTGAGCGACCTTCTTCGCGATTGAAACTTTGCAGATTGGGTAGACGAAATGTCTAATGCCCTTTTTGCTAAGAACAAGTATGGTTTCGTTGACGGAACCATTCCAGCCCCGACAGAAGGTGGATCGAATTTACTAGTTTGGAAGTGTTAGGACCTAACTTTGATCAATGTCTTAGTTAGTTGGTTTTGATAAAGGAATATATATATAGAACAGGGTTTATATCAAAAGAGGAAGACTGACAGTCATGATCCTCTTCTCTGACAGCTAAGTCCATGACTGACCAAATCAAACTTCATATTCATTCCTCAGTGTATCTGACAGCTATGAGTTTGATAGTTATGATTCTGTTGTATACAATGATTACAATCAATCAAAAACATGAATCAAATACTCTCTCTAAGCCATCAAGATCATCAAAGTGCATCTCAGTCCTTATTAGAGAACATCTTTGATAGCTAAGTCTTGTATGATCTGACAGCCATGACTTCATTCCTCTGATTACCATCACTTTGTCTCAATCTCTGTTACCACAATCTCAACCAAAGTGGAACCTGGATCTTCACAGCTGTCAAGTTCACCAATGAAGACCAATGAAGACCACTGAAGACCTTCTAGAAGCTCTCAGTTCAAGCCACAGCTCAAGCCAGCTCATGAAGACCTGCATGTGGACAAGTGGGACAAAGACCAGTCAAGTCTCATTAATGTAGCTGCAACAGTCATATTCCAACGACTACATTGAAGGGTATAAATAGAGGAGTTCTTCCTCTACACAACATCACTGAAAAATACTCTTTTTCACAGTCCAAAACCTTTCCCTCACACCCACACACACCTCCTGTAATTCACACACACACTCACCAATCCTTTCCCTTTAAACTCTGTTCCAAACCAAACCCTCACCCCAAAACCTTTGCCTCCACAACAAAACACCCCTTAGTGTGTTAATTCACAAATTCCAAAATCCTAAGACTGTACTTTAGGTGTAGAATTAGTTTGTAATCACTCAAGACTGTACTTTGAGTGTATTATTTGTTTTGTAAAATCTTGAGACTGTACTTCAAGTTGTAAAAACACTTAAGATTGTACTTTAAGTGTATCCCTAGTTGACTGTACTAATTAGGAAGAGGAAGTTCAAGGAACTTGCCTGAATCAATCATTTGTAATTTTTGTTGATTAAAGATTATAATAAAATTGATCTCACTTGTCAAGATTGACAGTGGGGGTGGATGTAGGAGGAGTGAACTCGAACCACTTTAAATTCTCTCGTGTTATTACATTTTTGCAATCACATTCACACACTTGCATTATTTCTTTGTGTTTCTTGTCCTATCATTATTTCAAATCTCTCTTATTCCGCTGCACAATTCAACTATCATCTGACAGCTAAGCCAAAACCATAGCTGTCTGATCATCTGCATATTAACAAAGGGCCTTTCAATTGGTATCAGAGCTTGTCTTCACATTCAAAAGTCTAACAACTTGTGAAGGATTCTCTTCAAACCCACCATGCCTCAACCAAGAAGAAATAATGAGAAAGACATCCCACACATTGATGACTGTGGATCTTTTGAGATCTATGCTTCAAAAATAAAAACATACCTTGATGCAAACAGTATATGGAATTGGTATGTTCTAGAGAATGAAGTGTCCTACCCAACTCAAATCTGTACTGATGGAGGACCTAGTAAGATCAAATCCCCAGAAACATGGTCTGAAGCTGAAAAGCAATTGATAAGTGCAAACTTGAAAGTCAAGAACATTCTTCAAAAGAGTGTAAATGACTCTCTAGCACAAGAAATTGCTAAGGAACCAAATGCCAGAACAGCATGGGCTCTTATTCAAACCAAGTTCACTAAACACTCCAGTGTTAGGACACAAAACTTGTACAACTTGCTTAGGCAATTAGACAACTTCAAGTTCTACCCTGGAGAAAAGGTGAGTGCTGCTCAGCCAAGGTTTGAGAACCTTGTTAGATCAATTGCTAACCATGGAAAAACCTTTGAACAACAAGATCTCTGCCTCAAGATTTACTCAAATCTTCCTCAAGAATATGAAAAGGTAGCATTACCTATTAGAGAAGGATCTGAATGGAGCACCATGACAGTTGAGCAATATTTTGGAAAACTTGAAGCTTATGAATTGAAAGGTATGATAAAAATTCCATCAGTCCCTTCCATTTCACAAACCTTAGCTTTAACTGCACAAGAAACTGTCCACAAGCCAATCACTCACCAAGACATTGAGACCATTGTCAACAATGCCCTTCAAAAGATAAACATCGCCTCCAAACCCGTCGACAAACAGATCTCCCAAGAAGACATTCCAAGCCTCATTTCCATGGCTGTCAGAAATGCCATGAAATTTCAAAAGAAATCTTTTGACAAAAAATTCAATCCCTCCACATCTAATGCTCAACAAGACAGCTACAAGAAGACAATTGATTGCTTCAACTGTGGAAAGCAAGGACATTACTCATCTGATTGCCCTAAACCAAGGAAACCTAGGGACAATCAGACAGCTAAGAAGATGACCTACTCAAAAGAGATCATTCACAGTTCTAAGTGCAACTGCTTCAATTGCTCCAAAAATAAACATGACAAAAACAAAGAGCAAGTCATGATAGCTGACTCATCAAAATTCAGTGATGAAGAGTATGTGTCAAGTGATGACTCTGAAATTGAAGGAGAAGAAGCCATGATATGCCTTATAGCTGAAGATGAGGAAGAATCTGACAATGAGGAAGAGATGGAAGCACTTGCTGCTGCTGATGAACTAAAAGAGGTACATGACTTTAACTCTTTAAATATTGATGGTTTTAAACAATTAGTTTGCACTCTTTTAATTCAAACCAAAAAACAAAAAACTAGCTTTGCTTCACTGGTCAATGAAAATCTTTCCCAATCCTCAACCATTGACACCCTCACAAAAACCATTTCTGAGCTTGAGAAAGCATGCCAAGGGCTAAGAGATCAATGCATCATGCTTGAAAAACAAAACATGGATCTGACACCGAGACATCAAGTAATCATGAAAAGTCAAAAACTCAGTAATCTTGAAAAAGAAAATGATGCTCTTAAAAAGAAAATAGATTCATGGAACATGTCAAGCAAAGCATTATCACTTTTCACCTATACCCAAAGGCGTCCCAGTGACAAAACAGGGATTGGTGCTGATAATCCATCAGCAAAAGTGTACTCTCCTCCCACTGGTGAAAGGGCCATTGAAAAAATGGTTCTAGAAAACCTAAGCTCTGGCAGCTATCAAACTCAAACCTACCCTGTTCAAACCAAAGAAAAATCAAAAGAAATCTTGGGTGGTCCTAGTCAACCAAAGGAAGGACCAAGTAGAATTCAAGGAAGCAAGTATATTTGGGTTCTAAAAGGAGCAAATATACAGGAAGAAGCCAAGCTGCAAGAATGTGCTAGTCAGTCAAGTCCTGTCAGACATACCCAAGGGTCGACAGACACCAAGGCATGACAGCATACCCAAAGCCTGACAGACAACCAAAATCTTCCAAACAACAAAGAACCCCAAGGCAACAAAGATTCTATAACAAACATAGATACACCAAACAACAAAAACCTCAATGGCAATACTCAAATGGTAGAAGCCATGCAAATCAAAATGACTCTCCCAGATCATCCTCTTCAAATAGCTTTCAGTTTCAACCCCAATACAACAATCCAAACCACTTCTTCAATCCATCCCAATCCACTGTCCTCACACCTTACATGATGCAAATCATGTCATATTATCATACCCTAAACCAGTTCTTCAACAAGGGACCAATGAACAAAGCTAGGGTTCCAAAGAAAAACTAATCCTTTGGACCCAAAAGAATAAAAAAAGGGGTACCATAAAATTTACTTTCTATTTTGTAGGTACCTAGGAAAGGACTTTGGTATTTAGATAGTGGTTGTAGTACACATATGACCTTCAATAAAGACTGGTTGCAACAATATTCCCCTAAAAATGGTCCAAATGTAACCTTTGGGGACAATTCCCAAGCTAAGGTCAAAGGATCAGGAAACCTTATTACAAAAGATATCATTTTTACAAATGTGTCCTATGTAGAGGGTCTCAAACACAATTTGATCAGCATAAGTCAAATCTGTGATAAGGGATATCATGTTGTTTGCACTAAGGATAAATGCACTGTTAAGGATAAAAACAATAATGTCATCCTAACTGGATCAAGAAAAGGAAATCTCTACTGCTTAAACTTAGAGATTGTGGAATCCTCAAATGCTCACTGCCTTCTGTCTTTCAATCAATCTGACATGTCATGGCTATGGCACAAGAGATTGGCTCACCTCAATCACAAAACCATTTCCAAGCTTGCAAATTCCAATCTTGTCAGAGGTCTACCAAAGATCCCATTCAAAAAGGATAAACTTTGCAAAGCATGCCAATGTGGGAAGCAAAAGAAATCTTCATTCAAACCCAAGACTAAGTTGGACACCTCAAGACCTATTGAACTGCTTCATATGGATCTTTTTGGACCCATAAAAACTAGATCTTTAGGAGGAAAAAGATACTCCCTAGTTGTTGTTGATGATTTCACAAGATTCACTTGGATTATTCTTCTTGAATCCAAAAGTGACACCCTTAGCTGTCTGATAAAGCTGTTCAATAAAATTCAAAATCAAAAAGGGACATCCATCATCAAGATCAGATCTGACCATGGGAAGGAATTTGAGAACACTGGAGTAGAAGAGTATTGTGATTCCAAAGGCATTGATCACAATTTTTCAGCCCCAAGAACTCCCCAACAAAATGGTGTTGCTGAAAGGAAGAACAGGACAATTTGTGAGGCAAAGAAGAACAATGCCGTCGAACACAATCTCCCAAAGTATTTTTGGGGTGAAGTCTGCATTACCGCAAAGTGTATGTTCAAAACAAAACACTAATCAACAAATTCCACAAGAAGACTCCATATGAATTGTGGAATAACAAAGTCCCTACAATTTCTTACTTTCATGACTTTGGAAGTAGATGCTTCATTCACAACAATGGCAAGAACAATTTGGACAAATTTGACTCCAAAAGTGATGAAGGAATTTTTCTTGGATACTCTAACACAAGCAAAGCTTATAGAGTTTACAACAAAAGAAGACTTGTTGTGGAAGAATCAATTCATGTTGACTTTGATGAAAACAATGATCAAAGTGTAACTGAGTTGTGTGATTTTGATGAAGGTTTGGGAAACCTAGATAATCTTCTGAAGCATCTCCCATTCTTGACTCATCTGTTCTCAATCATGAACAAGATTCATCAAATCTTCCATACATGGTTCCAAGAAACTCATCTGACAGCCATCCTATACCGCATGACCATGAACTATCTCACTCTCATCAACAACCAATCTAGCCAACCAAGTCAACAAAGAATCACTCCCACTTCCAATCCAATTGATGAGGAAGAAAATTTTCAAATAAATGGTCATCCCTCGATCGACCCTTCTCAAAATTTTCCCTTAGCCGACCCTTAGCCGACAAACCATCCCATTTCCTCATGTAATCCATCTTCTAGCCACCTTCCATCTCCATCCAATAATCCTCTTTCTCCTCCCAAAAATAATGATGAAACTACCATTACCCACATCATTCCACCCAATAAAGATCTTTACATCAGCCTTCAAATTGATAAAACCCCGCCTGCACAACATCCCTTTTCTCATGAGTGCATTCATATCCCAAGTGGAACCAAAGAAAATAAATGAAGCACTCCAAGATGCTGACTGGATTGAAGCCATGGAAGAAGAACTAGAGCAGTTTGAAAGAAACAAAGTATGGCAACTTGTTCCTAAACCAAGAAATCAAACTGTTATTGGAACAAGATGGGTTTTTAGAAATAAGATGAATGAAGAAGGTGTTGTAATTAGAAACAAAGCCAGACTGGTTGCCCAAGGATACAGACAAGAAGAAGGTATTGACTATGATGAGACTTTTGCACCTGTTGCAAGACTTGAAGCTATAAGGCTATTCCTTGCCTATGCTTCATTCAAGAAGATGAAAATATTCCAGATGGATGTCAAGAGTGCATATCTAAATGGAGTTTTAAATGAGAAAGTGTTTGTATCTTAACCCCCTGGATTTGAGAACCCAAAGTTTCCTGATCATGTATTCAAACTGAACAAAGCATTGTATGGACTTAAACAAGCACCAAGAGCTTGGTAAGATACACTATCTAGATATCTCCTTGGCAAAGGCTTTACCAAGGGCCATATTGATAATACTTTGTTTATCAAAAAATATGGAGATGATCAGTTGCTCATCCAAGTCTATGTTGATGACATCATCTTTGGCTCATCAAATGAGGACTTGTGCACTGAATTTGGAGATATTATGAAGGATCAGTTTGAAATGAGCATGATTGGTGAGCTCACCTTCTTCTTAGGACTCCAGGTCAAACAAATGGAGGAAGGAATCTTCATCAACCAAGCTAAATATACAAGGGATATGATCAAGAAGTTTGACATGCAAACTGCTTCCCCTGCCAAAACACCCTTGTCAACCACAACCAAACTCCATTCTGATCTAGATGGTCAAAGTGTAAATCCAACACTTTACAGAAGCTACATTGGATCTCTTCTTTATGTAACAGCTTCAAGACCTGACATTATGTTTAGTGTATGTCTCTGTGCTAGATTTCAAGCTAATCCCAAAGAATCTCATCTCTCTGCTGTCAAGAGAATTCTTAGATATCTCAAAGGAACCCCTGATTTTGGCTTGTGGTATCCCACTGAATCCCCATTTTCTTTAATTGGATTCACTGACTCTGACTATGCTGGATGTAATCTAGATAGAAAATCCACAAGTGGTAGATGCCAGTTTATTGGCTCAAGAATAATTTCATGGTCAAGCAAAAAGCAAACCTCAGTAGCCACTTCAACTGCTGAGGCTGAGTATATTGCTGCAGCTTGTGTTGTTCACAAATTCTCTATCTTAAAAGTCAACTTCAAGACTTTGGAATTGAATTATCCAACATTCCCATCTTCTGTGACAACTCAAGTACTATTGCCATGACAGAAAACCCTGTCCAACATTCAAAAACAAAGCATATTAAGGTCAGACATCATTTCATCAGGGATCTTGTTGAAAAAGGGAATATCAACCTTGAAAAAGTTTGCACTGAGGACAATGTCTCTGATATTCTCACAAAAGCCATGGATGAAAAGAGGTTTGAGATATTAAGAGCCATGCTTGGTATGATAAATATGCCAAAATAAAAGGTTGTTCTTCATAAATAAAAAGAGGCTTACATACTGGGTAATGATGTCACAATGTTGCCTGACAGCTATTCCCTCATAAATATTCCTGATAGCTATCCACTGATAGCTATCTTTTCAAAACCATGAAAACCAAAGACAAAAACAAAAAACATACAACAAAAACATAAAAACAACCCTTGAAATCTCTCTTTCTCATCATCCTTCACCCAACCAAAGCTTCCTCCAAATCATACAATCTTCAAAACCAGCTCCCCTCTTCAAACCCACAGCTTAGCTGTCAGACATTCTTTGGAAATGTCACAGTCTCTCCAGACCCTCCTCCAGCACTCATTCCTTCATTTCTAGCCTCCTGAGTTGATTGCAAGGTCTGTTGGTACCTCTCGCAACCACACCGGGTGCCTCTCCAAGAAAGGATCAATGGAAGTGATCCGAATATTGGAGAGAAGGCCTTGCCCTTCTAGGCCACCACTCTTCAACTGCATCATATGGCTGAAGCAATCCGTCCATTGGAGTCACAAAGCTAAAATCTCCTGAAAAAGAACCATTCCCTGTGATTGCAAATGGTTGACCAACACTTGACTCCACTCTCTCCACAGCAGTACTCTTGCAGGTCAAGCAACCTATAACCTGGTTGAATAGGTATGAGATTGTTGAAGAAGGAGATATATGCACTCCCGCAAAGTTATCTCCTCTCCCCTCCAACAAACCAACTCCCGGAGAGAGAGAATCCTCGCTCACAGTGTATAAAGCTTATCTTGCTCAACCTTCTTCCCGACAGCCTAAGCTTCTCTCCATAGCCGTTCTCGAGCCCTGTCCTGCTTTACCAACTCCCCCAATGTGTATACCCTTTCTACCTTACTCTTTCCCTTACTTGACTCTCCTTGATCAACTTTGATTGTCTTCCCAAAAAGCCTTATTCCCTCTCCCTCTTTACTGTCAACCTTTTCCCTGACAGCTACCTCCTTCATCTCTATGTCTTGATCAACCCTCACTCTCTTGTTCTTACCCTTATCATTCACTCTCTCTGAACTTTCAACAATATTGAAAGACTCTCTCTCTATCTCCATTTCATCACTCATCAAATCATCCTCACAATTTTTCCCAAAGACCAATTGTTTTGCTGTTTGAGCCATAATTTTTGGATTAAACTTTGAGGAAAATATACCCATTTGTGTTTGTAAATCGATCTGAATAATTTTCCTCTGAAGTTGTCATTGTTTTATAGGCAATTTTCACCTAGCTATCTCAGACAGCCATCATCATTCAAACTAGCTTAACTGTCAGAGTTTTCTTTCAACAGCTAGGTTAAAGCAACCTTTAAGTGATTTGATCGTGTTAATTGCTCACAATTGTCACTTCCTTTGCCGTCTCTTCCCCTGCAAAACTCCTTGAAAAAGAGAATGTTCTTCTTGTGTTTTGTGGGAATTAATGTCTCAACGTGGGGAAGGGTAAAAACCACTGTTCATATGAACAGTTACTTAACTTTGAAACCCCCAATGCTCATTAAAACCCACGTTCCACTCATCATTTGTCTCTCTCTCTCTCGCAATCACCAAAATTCCTATTTCATTAATTCTCGCTTTAAAAATCATCTCTTTCCCTCTCTAATACAACATCGTATTCCTTCAACCCTAATTCCTTTAACCTTCAATGGCGGCACTAAAAGCTATTTACCCAGATGCTCATGGGTATTTCATCAAACCTAATTTCTATGAGACTGAAGTTGGAATTCTCATCAAAGAACTACTTGAGGTAAATGAGTTAATTAATTTCATGGGAGCTAGACCTCCAATTTATGAAGAACTATGCAGAGAGATTTATTTGGTGGGCAACAGAAACAGAGAGAACAACTCAATAACTGCCACCATAGATAATGTAAAGATTACCATTACTCAAGAAATGGTCAAGAAGGTCTATGGGATCCCAAATAGAGAAGATGCCGTGAAAATATTTGGGATAGAGGGTCGATGTGTTGAAGACAGCTTTATGAGAAATTTCTTGGTATTAAGGTCCCCGACTTCAAGGCCGTTTCAAGACAAAGCAATGGTGAAAAACAAAGATGATATCTTCAAGTCAACCCCGATGGATGTGGTCAACAAAGCCATTGATGGCAAGCAATCCTCATTTGATCAAATGGGATCAAATGAATGGAAGCAAATGCTGAGCTTGATGACCAAGGACACAAACTGGTGTATTGTCCTTCTCCACAACTTTCAACTGGCAGTCTCAACCTCTACTCTCAAGTTCAAAAAACAAGGTGGGAAGATGAACAACTTCAGGTTTATGAGTGGAATTCTTCATGATCTAATCCCTAAGCTCAAAACTCCTCTACCCAAGAAGTGGTCGAAGACAAAGTGAAGTCAAGCCGAACAAGGTGTTTCAATGAAAGAACTTTTTCATTGAAACAAAAGAAAGGAATTGTTACGAACGCTGGAGATATGAGCCTTGAAAGTTTCAAAGAAGCCCAAGAAAAGATGCCTGAAGAAACAAGAACAAAGATTGAACATTGGAAAGAGTTGATAGCATTGGCTACAAGTAGGAGAATAAAAAGAGGAGTGAAGACCAATGTCAAGAAAATAGGGGTGTTAAAGAAGACTGTGGTATCTCCTAGCAAAAAGGGCAAAAACAAGGATGGTCAAATGACTGATAGTGACAAAACCTTGTCTGACAGCCATAGAGTGGATGTGGAAGAAAGAGGTGCTGTTGATAGCCATAGAGATGACTCCATGGAGCAAACTCATGCTGGTGATGCCGATGTAGATCCTCAAGAACTCCAGCAAGCCTATCAAATTGTCAAAAACACAAAGCATAAAGGAAAGCATCCTCTCGACAGCCTATCCCTACCAAGCATAAATACCAGATCCAAGGTACAACCCTCCTTATCCATTCCTTCTAAAACTTTGCCAAAGAAAAGAAAACTAGAAAAGAAAGCCCCAAAAGCCAAGAAAACCAAAATAACTACCCCTTCCATCTCTCCAAAATCTACTTCGTCACCCAAGAGTGGACAAGTCATCCACACCTACCAGTCATCACGGCCATTGAAGCTATCCTCAATCTCAAAGAACCATCGAAAAGCAACCTTTAAGGGGGAACATTGATGAGAATATCCCCTCTTCCCAACCTCAACAAGCTTAGCCAAAATCCCGAGAGCAATTGATGCTATTGAGTTGGATGGAAACCCCGACACCGAAAAGCCGTTCTCTTGTTTCTTGATGATGTTCTAAGTAAGGAAGAATCATTAATGGCCCTAGATGAACTCAGGACTAGGTTTATGAAGAAAAGGAGTGGACCTGGAGAGACATCTAGTAACCCCAAGGTGACAGCTATGGATGTAGATATCCAAACCTTCCCTTCCATTCCTGAGACTGAGGCTGTGAATGAACCTACCCCAACTGTTGAAATTGATAGGGGGAATCTTGATAATATCACTGAGGTTATTCAAAGTCTCAAGAAGGTTGGAGTTGAAATAGATCCAAATCAAGTCTCAAAGGGAGATTCAATCATAAATGCTTGCAAGGGTCTTGTGTTTGAGGGAACTCCTGAAAGTGAGGAAGCCCTGACAGCTATTCTAGAGAAAAGATTGGCCAAAAAGGAAGTAAGGGCAGCATTAAACCTCCTTAAATCTCAATTCAATTCCAATATTCTCAATCAATGTCCTGGCCAAGCCTCTGAGTCAATCCCAACTCCTTCAACCTAAGCCTCTGTACCTTCCAAACCAATTTCTCCAATCCCTGAAAATGAACTTTTTGAAGCCTCTCCTCAAAGTCCAATCCTTGCTGGACATGGTCAAGATATATCTGACAGTGATCCCATTCTTGACACCCCGATGCCCATCCAAGCCATTCTTTTCCTCCTACTCAAGCATGTCTTCCCAAGAAAGAACCTTGGATGCTTAGCTGTGGCATTGACTTCTCTATGTCTTCCATCAAGGCAGCAAGAACAAGGTTGGCTCATGTATCTCATTTCCCAGAAATTGCAAACCCATTTACCTATCCAAAATCCTGGGAACTATCAAGAAATGGTTTGATAATGGTAGCAAGAAACCTTGCAGGGTTAGTCTTCTTTGCCTATGAAAAATGGCAAGTGTCAAGAACCTCATCAACCTCCAACTTTGTTCCCCAAATCCCATCCTTTCCAAAGTTCATCACTCCCAATACTCTTCTTGATTGGGAAGTTCTTTTCGGCCAACTCATCTCTCCATCACTCAATTCATGCCTGCATATGCCAAAAGGTCTAGTCTTCACCCTCTGCATTGACCTTGCAAAATCATTTTTCCTTTCTCTGTTTGAACAAAAGTATGCCCTCATGCTTTTGATAAGCAAAATGGTCAACATCTTTCCCCCAACCCTTAATCCAGGAATTGAGCCCTACCTTTCTCCCTTCATCACTGTTAATCCCATGAACTTCACCTCACCCAATGAAAACTCTCACTTCATGAACTTGGTCTCTATTCCTGAGATCAAAGAATTCAGAGAATCCATAGCTGTCAATCAAAACAGAACCAAAACTGTTATTGATCTTTCCTCAGACTCTGACAGTGATGATGATGATGCTCCTTCAAGTCCAGATCAAGAACCTCCTATTACAATCCCATCTCCTACATTTACCAACCCTCCTCAGCAATCCACTCATTCCTTTCATGAAGCTCAAGTCTCAGTTCAATCACAACCAGATCAAACCATTGTGCCCATGAAGAACAAAAGAACAAGGAACAAGAAGAAACATTTGTGGGGCACAATGAGAATCAGAAATGATCAGATTCCCCTTACAAGAGCTCAACTGAAATCAAAGGAAGATAAGTTCTTCAAGTATGATGAGAGGATGTCCTGGGAATGGAACAATGAGTTCTACTACAGAGGAGTAGAGCCAGATATGAGAAGAGAACTGGAGGAAGAAAGAAATCTGATTATTTCATCCAGGCAAGAAAGAGAGGAGTTCTATGATCAACTGGCTGATGATTGAAGTGTAGTTTTATGGAACAATTTTTGGTGTTTTAAAACAATTTGTTTTGATTGGCTCAGTTTTTGTGACTGTAATCTGTGAACATTTTCATCATGAGATTAAATTCATGCATTTCAATCTCATTCTGATTATTTGTGCTTGCTATAAATCCTTGTATTATTTCTTCTACTATTATTTCCCTTATCAAATGTGAAAACATGTTCTAAAATAGATCTTCCTTTACCAAAAAGGGGGAAATTGTTAGGACCTAACTCTGATCAATGTCTTAGTTAGTTGGTTTTGATAAAGGAATATATATATAGAACAGGGTTTATATCAAAAGAGGAAGACTGACAGTCATGATCCTCTTCTCTGACAGCTAAGTCCATGACTGACCAAATCAAACTTCATATTCATTCCTCAGTGTATCTCGATGCTATGAGTTTGATAGTTATGATTCTGTTGTATACAATGATTACAATCAATCAAAAACATGAATCAAATACTCTCTCTAAGCCATCAAGATCATCAAAGTGCATCTCTCCTTATTAGAGAACATCTCTCGATAGCTAAGTCTTGTATGATCTCGACACCATGACTTCATTCCTCTCGATAGCCATCACTTTGTCTCAATCTCTGTTACCACAATCTCAACCAAAGTGGAACCCGGATCTTCACGGCTTTCAAGTTCACCAATGAAGACCAATGAAGACCACCGAAGACCTTCTAGAAGCTCTCGCCCAAGCCACAGCTCAAGCCGCCTCATGAAGACTCGCATGTGGACAAGTGGGACAAAGACCAGTCAAGGCTCATTAATGTAGCCGCAATGTCATATTCCAACGGCTACATTGAAGGGTATAAATAGAGGAGTTCTTCCTCTACACAACATCACCGAAAAATACTCTTTTTCACACCCAAAACCTTTCCCTCACACCCACACACACCTCCCGTAATTCACACACACACTCACCAATCCTTTCCCTTTAAACTCTGTTCCAAACCAAACCCTCACCCCAAAACCTTTGCCTCCACAACAAAACACCCCTTAGTGTGTTAATTCACAAATTCCAAAATCCTAAGACTGTACTTTAGGTGTAGAATTAGTTTGTAATCACTCAAGACTGTACTTTGAGTGTATTATTTGTTTTGTAAAATCTTGAGACTGTACTTCAAGTTGTAAAAACACTTAAGACTGTACTTTAAGTGTATCCCTAGTTGACTGTACTAATTAGGAAGAGGAAGTTCAAGGAACTTGCCTGAATCAATCATTTGTAATTTTTGTTGATTAAAGATTATAATAAAATTGATATCACTTGTCAAGATTGACAGTGGGGGTGGATGTAGGAGGAGTGAACTCTGAACCACTTTAAATTCTCTGTGTTATTACATTTTTGCAATCACATTCACACACTTGCATTATTTCTTTGTGTTTCTTGTCCTATCATTATTTCAAATCTCTCTTATTCCGCTGCACAATTCAACTATCATCTGACAGCTAAGCCAAAAACCATAGCTGTCTGATCATCTGCATATTAACAAAGGGCCTTTCAGGAAGCGTTGCAATGCTATGGTGAAGGGTTGGCTAAACAGCGCAATGGAGAAGGAGATCCGAAATAGCGTAAAGCGAGCAAATACAACACAAGAAATTTGGGAAGATCTCAATGAAAAGTTTGGAAGTGTATGCACCTAGGGCTTACGAGCTTAAATGTGCCATCACCATGACACGACAAGAGAAGCTCTCAGTCTCGGCGTATTACACGAAGTCGAAAGGATTGTGGGACGAGATTCAGTCAATCGCGCCAATCCCTAAGTGTTCGTGTACCGGTTGTACTTGTGATGCTCCAAAAAAACTAGTTGAGATGAAGGAAAGGGAAAAGTTATACGAGTTCCTGATGGGTCTAGATGCATGTTTTGGGACCATTAAAACCCAAATCCTAAGCATGAATCCAGTTGTAAATTTGGGAACAGCCTTTCATCTTGTATCACAGGATGAGAAGCAAAAACATGTAGCCTCGGCCGAAAAGATCGAGGTTGAAGCTGCAGCCTTCCAGGCACAAACTTGGCAGCACTCCATGAAAGATGACGGGAAGGGATCGCAGAAAGAAAAGCTGAGGTGCATACATTGTGGAAAATTCTATCATACGGTGGAAAACTGCTTTGAAATCATTGGATATCCAGAGGGAAAGAAGAAAGGAAACGGCAGTGGCTTGAAAACGAAGGGGATGGGGAAGGCAAATCTGGCAACAGTAGATAGTCCATTACCTGGGTTTTCAAATGAGCAATATCAACAGCTGGTCCAATACTTTTAGGACAAGTCCAATGGTGAGAAACAAGGCTCACGGCAAACATGGCGGGTAAGGTGTATGGTATGAATTCATGAGTAATAGACTAGGGAGCAAGTTAGCACATCACTTGTAATGGTGAAATCCTTGAAAATCAGGTTAAGCCAATCACTCCAATGCCAGTTAAAATCCCAAATGGAGATACTGTGCCTGTCCGAGGTGTTGGTGACACTGAGCTTCCAAATGGACTGAAAATCTAACACATCTTAATATGCCTGATTTTCAATGCAATTTACTTTCTGTCAGTCGATTAACTAAAGATCTAAATTGTTCTTTGACCTTTTTTCCCGACTTTTGTGTAATACAGGACTTAGCTTCGAGGACTCTAATTGGGATGGGTAGGCGCAGCGATGGTCTATATCATTTGGAGCCGATGGCAAAGCAACAAAGAGCTATGGTGGCAATGGTTGATCAGCGGGTATGGCACAAGCGTTTGGGTCATAGTTCTATTTTAAATTCTCAGTACTTTCATAATGTTAGTTGTAGTTTTTCTCGAGGTGATAAAGAACATTGCGATTCTTGTTTTAAGGCTAAAATGACAAGGCTTCCTTTTCCTTTGAGTAGTATTCAAACACATTCATGTTTTGAGTTAATTAATTGTGACATTTGGGGAGGTTATAAAACATCATCTTTATCCGGTGCACATTATTTTCTAACCATTGTCGATGATTTTAGTCGTGGTGTTTGGGTTTACTTGATGAAACACAAACATGAAGTGTATGAATATCTCATAATGTTTTGTAATATGGTGAACAATAAATTTGATAAGAAAGTCAAAAGGATTAAAAGTGATAATGGGGGGGGGGATTTTCAATCAAATGAAATAATGGTTATTACTCTTCTAAAGGAATTGTGCTTGAAACGTCTTGTACCCACACACCACAACAAAATGGGGTAGTGGAGCGGAAACACCGACATATCCTTGAAATGGGCAGGGCTCTTCGTTTTGAGGCGGGGTTACCAAAAAGATTTTGGGGGGAGTGTGTTTTAATAATAATAATAAAATAATAATAATAATAATAATAATAATAATAATAATAATAATAATAATAATAATAATAATAATAATAATAATAATAATAATAATAATAATAATAATAATAATAATAATAATAATAATAATAAAATAAAAAATAAAACATTTTACGCCCTTTCGAAAAATATTTTCCTTGCCAAATAGCCGAAAATATTTTACACCCTTCCTCCGTAAAAACATTTTACGCCCTACCTCCGTAAAATATTTTACAGGAAAGCATTTTACAGAAAAACATTTTCCGAAAAACGTTTTACGTCGAAACAAACGGAGCCTAATACCCACGGAAATTTCCGTGGATAATCTGAAATTTTCGTGGGTAAGATTGACGAGCGCCCAACCCTAATTAATTTATGTTTCTCCCTCTGTACGTTTTACGATCCCTCTCTCCTCAGCGGCGACGACGATTGACAATCTCTCTCTCCTCAGCGAAAATTTCAGATTACCCACGGAAATTTCCGTGGGTAATTTGAAATTTTCGTGGGTAAGATTGACGAGCGCCCAACCCTAATTAATAATACTACTACCCACGGAATATTTCGTGGATATTCCGTGGGTAATATCCACGAAATATTCCGTGGGTAATACTTACAAAAATTTACCCACGGACCTCCTACGGACAATTTCCGTGGGTAAATTAATTTTACCCACGGAATTCCCCGTTTATCCACGAAATTTTTCATGGGTAAATGCCAGTTTCTAGTAGTGGTTTTTTAGCCTAAAAATGTGGTTGGAGCTTTAAAAGATAAATTTTGGATTCAACCCATGCAATAAGAGCTTGAACAATTTATGCGAAACAATGTTTGGTGTTTAGTTCCTCGTACATTACATACTAATATAATTGGAACTAAATGGATTTTTAAAAACAAATCTAATGAATTGGGTAATATTGTTCATAACAAATCTCGTCTAATAGCTCTCTCAAGGCTATACACAAGTGTAAGGAATCGACTATGACAAGACCTTTGCACCTGTGGCTAGACTTGAGTCAATAACATTTCTTTTAGCTATAACTTGTTACCTTAAAATCACATTACACCAAATGTATGTTAAAGTGGATTTATTGAATGGGTACTTAGATAAAGAAATCTATGTTGAGCAACCTAAGGGGTTTGAAAAACCATTTCACCCAAATTATGTATATAGACTTGAGAAAGCCTTATATGGCTTGAAACAAGCTACACGTGTATGGTATGTTGTCTAACAAGTTTTCTTATTGAATGTGTTGGTTAGAGGAAAAGTAAGGCATGGTAATGATCTTGTCATTGCTCAAACCTATGTTGATGACATAGTTTATGGATCCATATCTAAACTTGTTTGCAAAATTTTGTGAATGCTATGACATCAACCTTTGAGATGAGCATGATAGGTGAACTAAACTTTTTCTTGGGATTTCAGGTAAAACAGTCAAACGATGGGATCTTTGTTTCTCAAAGCAAGTATGCAAGAAGTTTGGTAAAAAGATTTGGATTGGACAGTGCCAAGAGTTCAAAAATACCTATGGGATCAACACTTAAGGTGCCCAAAGACCAAGGAGGGGAGGATGTTGATCCAACTCTTTATCGATCCATGATAGGTAGTATTCCTTATCTTACTGTCAGTCGTCCCGACATTATGTTCAGTGTAAGTGTGTGTGCTATATATCAATACAACCCTAAAATTTCTCACCTAAATGCCAATGTTCGAAAAAGCGGCCTAGGTGGCGCCTAGGCGCTAGGTGGTGGCCGGGCGCCGCGATTATCGTCAAGGCGGCGCTAGGCGGAGCCTTGGCGGACGGGTTATTGCCACGAAGAAAACGAATTCAATTTCGAAAAATCAAAACAAACTTAAACCCTAAGACCAAAAATAGATCAAAAATCATAAAAACATTATAATACCTCAGCAAGAATTACAAGTATTATATTAGATCTGATAAATCCAGAGAGGATAGAGAGAGTGAGGGGAGTGAATCTACCCGTGAGTTGAGGGGTGGAGTCGGAGAAGATGAAGCCGTCGCCATCGCTGCCGTCCACTTCGTCTCCTTCATTCAAATGCTCAAAGCATTGAAGGGGTTGGTTTGATTTTACAATTGAGGGAGGTGGGATTCAAGGCAACGAGATTGGCTGGATTTTCGTACTTTGCATTTAGAGAGAGTAAGAGAGATCGTAGAGAGAGAAAGAGAGATTGGCATTGTAGAGGTTTTTGTTTGTTTTTATTTTTTAAATGGGCTGGTGAAAAGAAAAGAAATGGGCTGATGATAAGAAAAGAAATGGACTGATAAGAAATGGGCCGGTGGTGTTCAATGTTTCTATGGGTAAGTATCATTTGTTTGGATTAAATTTTTTATTTTGTATAAAAAAATATTATTTATTTTTGACATATAATAAAAATAGTGGCACTATTTTTTGATATATATATAATTTTAGGAAATTTGCCCCATAAGTTTTTTTTGCAACAAATCACTTTCCACTAAGTTTCTCATTGTATTAAAATGATCAGAAAGTTCTTTTTACAAGTGAACTTCCAGTTTTGCCTTCACAACATTCTGAAAATATAATACAACATTCTGATTATTTTTTAATTTAATTTTTTTTTAATTATTTTTTTTTTGAAAATATATTACAAAATTTTGAAAATATATAATACAACATTCTGAAAATATAATATAACACTCTGAATATAATACAACATTCTGAAAATATAATACAACATTTTGAATATAATACAGCATTCTGATTTTTTAATTTTTTTTTTGAAAATATAATACAACATTTTGAATATAATACAATATTCTGAAAATATAATACAACATTCTGATTTTTTTTTAATTTAAAAAATTTTTTAATTAAAAAATTTTTTTTATTAATTTTTTTTTATTAATTTTTTTTTGAAAATATAATAAAATATTAATATTTAAAATTATTCACAATAGTAATAATTTAGGTCTATCTAATTTTCAAGTCTTTTAAAGTCAAAGGGGGAGGAAGGGGGGTGAATGTCTCAATAATGTAACATATTCAACTGCATACTACCTTAGTGGTTCTAGATCCCATTTTGGGGCAATTGACGGCATCGCGGACGGTGATGTATATCGCCTACGTTTGAGCGCCTGATATCAATCCTGGCACCCTAGATGCACCTTATATGAAACAAACTAGGATACAGTTTCTGTATCCTAGTTTATTACATATTTAGTAATATTAACGAATAGAAAAAAACATATGTTAGTAATATTAACTAATAGAAGAAAACGATAAGTAACCGTACTCATAATAATATATGTAACATGTTATATTTAGTAAACATAACATGTTACATATTTAGTAAACATAACGTGTTACATATGCAACAATTAGATAAGTATTTAAATATCTAATTTTCAAGTCTTTTAAAGTCAAAGGGGGAGGAAGGGGGTGAATGTATCAATAATGTAACATATTCAACCGCACACTACCTTAGTGGTTCTAGATCCCATTTTGGGGCGATTGACGGCATCGCGGACGGTGATGTAATATCGCCTACGTTTGAGTGCCTGATATCAATCCTGGCACCCTAGATGCACCTTAGGGTATTGTGGTATAGTGTATAACATCTTAAAATATAAATAAGATGAGAGCCTTTCTCACCCACAGCTATCAAAATCCATCCATCTTTGATCAAGAAAGATAGAGCAAATAAGTTCTTGTCAGTTTGAGCAAAGGATTTTCTGTTTAATAAGAGTTTTTCCAGTTTCACTGTCCTCTTCTCTCTAAGGATCTCAAACATCACAGCCATGTTCTTGTCAGTGTCTGTTTTACTCTTCACTGGTGTTATACGGTCACAAGTAAAAACAAGGTAACAGTATAACACCAGTGAAGAGAAAACAAAACTTTCCTCCAATTTTTTTAATCTCCACCTTCCATTTACTCGAGATCCTGATTGCAGAATCTTCCTCATGAGCTTGAAACTGTCGAGAACTTGTTTGCTCTGTCTTTCTTGGTCTAAGCTGAGATAGGGTTTTGATAGTTGTGGATGATAACGACTCTCATCTTGTTTATAAATGTTAATTTAATTCATCATTGTAAAATTATATATTTTACAACAAAGAATTAAATATTAATATTTAAAATTATTCACAATAGTAATAATTTAGGTCTATACAAAAGCCAAAATTTCTTTATTTTCGATTATAAAGCAAGTAGACAAAGTGATATTTGCATTTCATATAATCATGCATTTCGGGATGTGATAGATTTATCAAACATGCACTTAAAGGACAGAGTAGGTGGTTAGGTAGGGACACCATTATCCTTTAGTTTATTTTGAACTAGAGCTCAAGATTTGTTGATACTAAGAAGCCAACCCCAATTCTAAACCTAATTTTAAATATTAACAATTTACAATTATTCACAATATTAATAGGTAAAAAGTCCCAAAGAACCAATTTAAGGCAGCATGGAGCATTACAATGGAGAAATTGTTTCCCGAGAGTATCAATTTCAACAAGACATTATTGAACTCTCGCGCTTTCACCAAAAACAACACCGGAAACTTATTGACAGGAGGTATAGCATGCCATGCATCTGGTCTCTAAAAGATTGGAAGAATGATTGGGATCTGCTCCAAGCTGCTTCGTGCTTTTGGGATTCGGAGCGACATGTGTTCACCCTATCGTACAACGATCTGATGCCAACGATGGAGGATTTTCGAGCACTGACTGGTGTGGCTGAGTCGAGGACTGTGGCATCTCCCCCCTTCTCCCCCCTCTCCCCCCCCCCTCTCCCCCCCTCCCCCCTCTCCCCCCCTCTCCCCCCCTCCCGATTTGGTACGGTGATATTTAGATTTTATTTGGTACGTTGATTTTTGATTTTTAGTTTTTATAGTTTTAGTTTTATAAATTGAAATGTTATATCAGGTACAAAAAATTTTGGTTTATTGATATTTTAAATTATTTTTTTTAATTTATTTCAGAATCAGCGACGGAAATTTCCGTCGCTGAAATTAATTTCAGCGAATTTAATTTTTGATTATAGCGGCGGAAATTCCGTCACTGAAATAAAAATTAATTAAAATAAATTAATTTCAGCGGCGGAATTTTCCGTCTCTGAAATTAATTTATTTTAATTAATTTTTATTTCAGCGACGGAATTTCCGCCGCTATAATCATTTAATTTTTATTTAATTTTTGATTTCAGCGGCGGAAATTTCCGTCGCTGTAATAAAATTTAAATTAAAATTAAATAATTTCAGCGACGGTAATTTCCGCCGCTGAAATTAATTCATTTTAATTTAATTTTTATTACAGCGACTGAAATTTCCGCCGCTGAAATTAATTTAATTAAATTAATTTTTATTACAGCGACAGAAATTTCCGCCGTTGAAATGAAAATTAAATTAAATTAAATTAATTTAGCAGCGGAATTTTCCGTCGCTGTAACCATTAATTCACCGGCGGAAATAAATTCCGTCGGTAAAATAAAAAAATACCGGCGGAAATTGACCCGTTGGAGCACTGCGACGGGCTGGTAGCGGCGGACCACCGACGGAATTTTTCCGCCGATAATTATTTTTAGCGACGGAAATTTAATTTTAGCGGCGGAAATTTCCGTCGCTAAATGACCTTTTTTTGGTAGTGACTCTCGTCTTCAGTTTTATCTCAACCATCTATTCAAAATCTGGCCGTACCATCGGTGGGCCCACATAACACCGCCTTCAAATCCTTAGGCAGAGGCCCATACACCAGTGTCATGGACGGTCGAATCCTTATGTACCAAAGAAATCGATTTGTTGACTTTGCCTTCACCGCCCCCAATAGGTCAGCAATCCTTTGTGATGGCATTACTGCCCTCAACATGTTATCCACTTGCGGAAGGCCTTTAAGTTTGGCATTTTACTATCGCACCAGACAACTCTACATTGCGGATGCCACTTTAGGATTATTTGTCGTTGGATGTAATGGAGGCCAAGCAACTCAACTTGCCTCTAGCGCAGACGGAATCCCATTTAGATTCACCGTCGGTCTAGACGTTGACCAGTCAACAGGATGTGTTTACTTCACTGATGCAAGTTCTTCCACCGGAATTGAGTATGTACATTACCTCACTCATATGGTTATATAGTTTTAACTTTTTTTTTGTTGGATTTTATGCTTACAATTATTTTTATCTTTCCTTCTACAGCGATGTTGGCACGATACTTTCCACTAGTGATTCCACAGGAAGGCTACTTAGATATGATCCAAGGACAAGAAGGGTTTCTGTTTTACTAAGTGGGATTTCAGGTGCAGCTGGAGTTGCTATTAGTAGAGATCGTTCCTACCTCCTTATAACTGAATTTGTTACTTCCAGGGTTCGAAAGTTTTGGCTAATAGGTCCAAATGCAAACACTGTAGAGGTTATACTACAAATAACTACTGGCATTGCAGATAATATCAGGAGGACTGAATCTGGAGATTTTTGGGTTGCGGTGACAAGCCAGACACGCCAACTTCTCGGGGTTAGGATTAACGGGTCTGGAACTATTCTTGAAACATTGACGTTTAGCCCACAGTTTGAGGCCCCCTTTCTTGCAGACGTTTATGAGTACAGAAACTCCATATATCTAGGCTCTCTTATGGGAGCCAATCTCGGAGTATATAGGAGATGATTGTTCTCGGATTCACATTCTAATATCAAGAATCAGGCAATGTATATTAATTTGTAGGAACATAGATCAAAATAGGCACTTTCGCTGTAAATACAGTAAAAGAAGCTTATGTTGACATATTCATTTATTCATTCATTCATTTATGTTGTAACATTGTATATCTCTAATATTGTATAAATGCCAGAATTGTTTTCACAACCAAGTTCTAAATTTGAAAATTATAATTTCTTAAAGATTCATGCGACGATGCTTTCATACCAAACAACTACATTGAGAATGAGTACAGACAAGCCCAATACAGCCTAGAACTCTATTGGTGATTTCCTATACCCTGTGTGTAAGTACCAAAATCCAGATCGATACTGTTTTGGTAAAAAAAACAATAGTGTAGAATCTTGACTATGAAAGTGTATGGATTAAATAATAAGGAGGGGACTTTGGAATTTGATCAAATGGAATAAACGAATGCATGAAAATAAAGATGGACACAAGAATTTTGTTAACGAGGAAAACCTTAGAGATGACAACCTCTTCGGAAAAAAACCCAGGAGTTAGGTCTCCAACCTTAAAAGTTCCACTATTAATATTGAGAATACAAGCTGGAAGACGATGGAGAGATTACAAGTATTGTGTGCGTAAATGAACACGTGTGTGTGTTAATCTCCATGTCCCCTATAAATAACAAAATACTGGAACGATAATAACAAGCTCCTAAAATCTTGGCATGTCACTTATCCCTTCAACGTCCAACGACTTGGTCTCCTTTAACGTTGAAGAAGAGTCCTACATGTTTGGCCATACTCCGGATTTATCTCCTTTTATTCACTGTAAAATATGAATAAAAATAATTAAGTGAATATAATAAATATTATGCAATACTTACAGTGGAATAGGATGTCGACATGCAGGAAAAACTGAGGATGTCATCATGCTGAAAATGCCCAGAACAGTTTTTCCCCAAAATATTTGCCTTTCAAGTAATTCGGAGGGGTAAATATTTTTCAAAAACAAAAACTAGCGCCTGCCATGATTGGACAACCGCATTGATGTGGAGGAGTTGTGAACGGTTGGGAGGTTTTAATTGAAAGAAGTTTTTAGAAAAAAGGGCTCTTTTGTTTTAATAACTGTCCTTGTCAATTTAAAAAGCTTCTACACCCTTCATGCCCCTTCTCTTCACAACAGCGATTTCTTCGAAGGTAATTTCTCAGTTCTCTCTCTCTCTCTCTTTTCCATATTTTCCGATTTTCTTAAGCTGTCACCATGGGAAAGACTAGGTGGAGTTCCTCAAAGATGAAAGGCGTGTCTGTTTCCAAAGAACCCATAGATGTCGACTTTGGCGATTTCGAGTGTGAAAACCTGCTTTCCAAACCTGACGAAGAGATATGTGTATTCAATGACGCCCAAATCGAGTCATTGAAATGCCAATGCTGCTTTCCAGAAGGTGCTATCTTCCACCCCTTCCTCATCAATCTTAGGTCTGACCTAATTGTCCCAAAATGGGTTTGCTTCCTAGAGTTTCGTTTTCTCCTAGGGTTTAGCTTCCCTTTTCCCTCTCTAGTTACCAAATTTTTCAAATGACAAAGCTTGCCTATGCCCAATTAATGCCAATTGCGTGGAGGATTTTCGCTTTTGTGGTAAAGGTAAATAGGGAGAATGGCTTAAACCTTGGGCTTAGTGAGATAGCCTACTCTTATGACTTCCAACCATTTGGGTCAAAACGGTATCTCTTTAAGAAAAGGTCAGGCAGATCTCCCTTAATGACGACGACATCTTCAAATGACAGAGGATGGAAGGGTAGATTTTTGTTTGTTGAGAGAAAATCAATTGAAGGAGGAGACAAAATACCTAGCAGATGGAATAGGGAAGGTATTTTTGATTTCTGACTTGTGATTTCTTCTTTTCTGAGTTAGACTGAATTCGTAATTTTTTCTACTTTCTTGCAGATATTGATTGGGGAGAGCTTTTTCCACCAGAGGGAGACACTTTGGCAAAGATTGAGGAGTTTTTCAAACTGTCCCCAGACAAAAGGTCACCTAGAGGCTTGGTTGAAATGCCCTTTGTTGCTCAGGAAGAAGATAAGGCGTCACCATCTGTCAACATGTCAACAGGTAGATATGCTTTTACTCTGTTTTTGGTCTGTGCATACTCTTTCTTGACATCCTGTTTCTTTAGTGCAGTTTCCAAACCAGTTACTTTGGGCTCGGAGTTTGATCTGGACGATCTTAATGCTCTGATTGGAGGTTCCCCTCTTAAGGTGGGGACAAGGCCTCCAGTTGCTCCAAAGAAGGCTGCTGAAAAGGTAAAGAGTGCAGGAATTGGATCAAGGGTAAAGAAGAGGAAGGCTGCACAAGATGAGGTGGTTGAAATAGTGGACACATTTGACTGTTTGTCAGTTGCAGAAGTAAAGAAAAAATATATGAGCTTTGTGTCTGGGGTAAGATGTTGCTATTCGCCTTTGATTGCATTATAGCTTTGTCATAGGGTTTTTTAGTATTTTACTATCAATATCTCTACAGGTAATGGGGTATCTAGAAAATCAGATGGAAGAATGGGCTAAGGATGTTGAGAATACAAGAAAGAAGGCAAGATCGAATGTAGCCCTAGCCAAGAAAGAGTCCGCTATATGGGAAAGAAAATTTGAGGATCAAGCGAAGGATTTGAAGGGGTTGCTAGACAATCTTGCTAAGATTGAGGAGGATCATCTTAAGAAGATTGATGATGTAAGGAACTCCTGTAAGATTGTCGCTGCAAAGACTATGATACATATTAAGATACAGATGATGAAGGATCATTCTGCGGGGAAATCCCAGGATTGGAACATCACCAAGGAGTATGCCAATCTTGCCAAATTGACAGGTGAACCAGTGGACGAAGGCAAGGTGTCGTCCAGCCCCAAAGATGCAATGGTAGGAGAAGAGATAGATGCTGGAGAAGGGACTCCTAAAGAAACACCTGAGGCAGTAGCCAAGTAAAGATGTTTTAAAAACAGTTATTTGTTTTGTTGAATTTGTGGGTGGTGGCCCAAAAACAATTTTATTTTGTTGGTTTGTAATAGGTCTATAAGGACCGAAGACAATTTATTTCAAGTGTTGGGTTGGTTAAACACTTTGCTTTTAGTTTTATGTTATTGGTATGTTGGTGTGAGCCAACTGAACTTAGGAACGGTTATGGTAGGACTTAATGTTATTTAGTATTTTAGCTTTTTGGAAAGCTTTTGCTAGTGGTTTTTTATGCATTTCATGTTTTTATACCAATTGCTAAAGTATTTTCGAAGGATGTTGACATAATCATATGTTAATTTCATAAGATGACCTAAAAAATATCAAAATCATAGGTACCTTAGGATGACATGTGTATGCCATAACCAATTGTTCAATTGAGTGGAAATGGGTAAGCTATATAATTTTACTCATATAGGCCCATCCCTCACCTCAATCAAAGATATATCTTGCGCTCCAGGCGAAGGTGTGACAACCTAACATTCTTAGAAAGAGGTAATTAACTCTTTAAACCTTAGAAGGGATTGTGTACCTTTACTTTAGAAGAGATGGCCAGTCTCTATCGGATGATAATTCGTTGGAACTTTGCTATAAATACTTGGATGTCCCCATTCTTGTATGTTATCATCTTGCAAAACAGACATGTTAGAGATGGGTGTCAACTATGTTGACGCCCTTCCGCAGGTCGTGTTAGTGAAATTTTATTTTGAAATAATTATAAAGGAAAGCAAAAAGAAATGGAAAGATATATAGGATTATTCATACCTGGTAAATGAAAAGATAAAAGAGGATTATTCATACCTGGCTTTAAGAGGATATTGTCTAAATGTAGTACCTCTTTAGGTGAATGGCATTCCAACTTCTTGGGATCATTTGGCCATCCAAGGTTGACAATCGATATGCCCCCTTTTCGGCCTCTACATCAATCAAATAGGGGCTTTCCCACTTTGGGGCTAGCTTGCCTGCATTAAGCTCTTTTGTATTTTGAAATACTTTTCGTAGGACTAAGTGACTTACTTGAAACCTTCTGACCCTCACATTCTTGTTGTAGGACCTGGCCACTCGTTGCTGATATGCTGTCATCCTTATTTTAGCCATATCCCTTAGCTCGTCCACAGTGTCCAAATCATGTGCTAAGATGTCCCCATTATGCTCAGATGTCAACAAGCCATATCTAGGCGTAGGAACTAGAACTTCTACAGGGATGACCGATTATGTCCCAAATACCAGAGAATAGGGTGTTTAATCAGTTGCATTCTTAGATGTCGTCCTATCAGCCGATAAAACTAATGGCAACTCTTCTGCCCATCTCCGTTTCTTTTTGTCCAATCTTCTTTTTAGGTTGCTTATGATAATCTTATTGATGGATTCTGCTTGTCCATTCGGTTGAGGGTGAACTGGTGAAGATGTCACCATCTTGACTCCCCATCTTGTCATGAAATCTCGCATTTTTCGACTGATAAATTGCGAGCCATTGTCACATATTATCTCTGAAGGTATCCCAAATCTGCTAAATATGTTTCTCTTTATGAATGAGATTACTTCTCTGTCTCGGACTTGCACATACACCTCAACTTCTACCCACTTGGAAAAATAGTCTGTCATGGCTAGTAGAAATACTTTTCCTCTTAGAGCCCTGGGCAACTTCCCTACAATATCCATTCCCCATATCATAAATGGCCATGGCGACAGGATAGGATATAACAATTCGGCTGGCTGATGTAGGATGTCGTCGTGACTTTACAGGAATCACAATTCTTGGCGTACTCTACAACATCTCTTCGCATAGTAGGCCATAAATAGCCCATATTTAGAGCCTTGGTATACAGGCTTCTGCCCCCGGTGTGATTGCCACACTGCCCTTCATGCAGCTCTCTTAAAACTTGTTGTGCGTGGTCTGCTTCCAGACATCTTAAGTAGTAACCTGCAGCAGATTTTCTAAACAAGAAGTTATCAATAAGGAAATATTTTGATGATCTTACCCTAAATGCTCGAGTATTCTTCTTCTGGGGTGGAACTGTATCATCTTGGAGGTATTTGATAATAGGAGTTGTCCAAGATGTTGCCTCTGGACTGGGAAGGATGTCATCATCTATGCTGAACAGCTCGAGACGGTCATATGTTGGGATGTCGACATGCACAATTGGGATACTCTTCTGCGAAATACTTTTGAAGGGTGACCCTAGGTTTGCCAGAGCATCTGCTTGTGAGTTTTCTTCCCGTGGCACCTGCTCCAACGTGAAAGTTTTGAATTTGGCCGCCAGAATTTTCACTATCCCCAAGTATGTCGTCATCTTTGCATTCTTCTCTATATAGGAACCGTTGTAGTGGTTGACAATCAGTAATGAATCAATGAACACCTGGATGTGCTTGACGTCAAGGTCTTGAGCCACCGTTAGTCCTGTAATCAAAGCCTCATATTCTGCTTCGTTATTAGTGGCCTTAAAACTGCAGCTGATGGATTGTGGTATTATGTCCCCTTGTGGCGATTTTAGTACAACTCCAAGTCATGTGCCTCTCATGTTGGAAGCACCATCTGTATAAAGCGTCCACACCTTCAAGATGTCATCATCTTGCAGCTGTTCAGCTTCCAATTCTACTTCTGGTTGCATGGTTGGACTAAAGTCAGCCACAAAATCAGCTAGAGCCTGAGATTTGATTGATGTTCTGGGCTCATATTTGATATCATAGGTGCTTAACTGTACGGACCATTTAGCCATCCTACCTGACATCTCTGGCTTTCTCATAACATTCTTAATAGGATAGTTAATACGCACAATTATAGCATGGGTTTCAAAATAATGTCTCAACTTAATAGATGCAGTTATCAAAGCTAAAATTAATTTTTGTAAATGAGAATACCTGGTCTCAATAGGTAACATTTGAGATCCTGAAAAGCTTGCTCATGCTGATCTTCCCATTGAAACTTCTTATTATTTCTTAAGATGTCGTAAAAAGGCTTGCATCGATCGGATGACTTGGAAATGAATCTGGTAAGTGCTGCAATCTTCCCTGTCAATCTCTGGACATCTTTGACAGATTGAGGTGACAACATGTTAATGATGGCACGAATCTGTTTTGGACTGACTTCTATCCCCCTTTTCGTCACCATATAGCCCAAGAATTTTCCAGCCTTCATTCCAAAATTGCACTTTGCTCGATTAAGTTTCATGTTGAAACAATCCAAGATGTCAAAGGCTTGGGACAGATGGCTTATATGATCCTCGGCTTTCTTGGATTTTACGACCATATCATCAATATATACCTCCATTGTGTCCCCAATCTGGTCTTTAAACATTTTATTCACAAGCCTCTGGTACGTAGCACCTGCATTTTTTAGTCCAAAAGGCATAGCAATATAACAATAGATACCTGTGGGTGTTATGAAGGCGGTGTCTTCTTGATCAGATGGCTCCATCTGGATTTGTTGGAATCCTGAAGACGCGTCTATAAAAGTAAGAAGCTCACGACCTGAGGTAGCATCCACCAACGAGTCGATGTGAGGTAATGGGAAAGGATCCTTGGGGCAGGCCTTGTTCAAGTCGGTGAAATCGACACAAACTCGCCACTTTCCATTCTTCTTTTCGACCACAACCACGTTTGCTAACCATCTTAGATACTCTACCTCTCGTATCATGTTGGCTTTAAGTAAGCGCTCCACTTCTTCCTTAATTATTTGGTTTCTTGTTTCTGCAAACTTTCTGTGCTTCTGATGTACTGGTTTGAAACTGGGATCAACATTGAAGTTTGTGGGTCATGACATCTTTGTTGATGCCAGTCATGTCGTCATGCTTCTATGCGAAACTCTTGAGCCTGCTTTTTAAGAGGTCGACAAGCTTCTCTTCTAATTATGATGGAATATCACTGCCAATAAGCACTTTGATGTCTGGGTTTGAAGGGTCTAGCAATATTTCTTTCACGTCATTCTCCCTTGCTTCTAGGATCTCGCGTGCTTTCTTCTGTAATTGCTATGCTTGCTTTGGAGATGTCGACGCCTTCATTGATGTCTTATAACACTCCTTCGCCACTTGCTGATCACTATATATCTTGGTAACTCCCCAAGGTGTAGGGAACTTCACACACTGATGGTAAGTGGAAGGTACAGCTTTCATTCCATGAATCCACGGCCTTCCAAGAATCACATTGTAAGAAGTCGCACAATCAATCACACAGAACCGCTCCATCGTGTTGAGTCCTTTTGAGTAGATAGGAAGCTTTATCTCTCCCACTGTTTCTTTAACTTCACCACTGAAGCCTACCAACAATGACGATTTTTTGACGATCTCCGATTCTGGGATATTCATCTCTTTTAGGGTGCTTAACATAATGAGATTGACAGAGCTGCCCCCATCCACCAAGATGAGCCTAATGGTGCAATTGGAAATCTGCAAGGAAATGACTAGGCCATCATGGTGAGGTTCCAAAGAAGTTGTCTCTGGCCACTCTCATCAAAGGTGATTGGTTCCTGGTAGGATGTTGACATTCTAGCTGGTCTTTCTGGCTTCTCCTCCTTTGACTCCTTGGCGTGTCGCTTTGCAGCAGAGTAGAAAGTGCCACAAATTTTTGACCCACCACTGATGAAATTGATGACTTTTGTTGATGCTGGAGGAGAGACTGGTTGCTCGACTTCAGGTGGAGCCTCCGCATTCTAGGTCTTCTTTTTTCTGGAACCAAGTAACTCCTTGAGATGTCCCTTTGAGAGCAGTGTAGCCGATCTTCTTTCTTAGCGCAATACAATCCTCTCGTGACATGTCCAAAATCTTCGTGGTAGGCACGCCACTTCGCTTTGTCTCCCAGTTGCCCATTGCACAAAGCACACCCGAAATGTCACCGTAAAAGCAATAATCGAGATATTAGGCACATTATCTTCGTCCTCACCGTCGATTGAATTAATTTTGTTGTTGTCGATTCTTGGATAAGGATTGGATCGGTTGTTTCGCGGTGAGATGACTCTGTCTTCCCCGTCCGGGTTGTCGTATGTCGACACCTTGCTTGAAGACTTTGATCTCTCGCAACTCATCTTCCTCCAAATTTTTATGAACCTCGTGGCCCCGCTTCGACCTCTTCCAACCGCTTACAAGGAGTCATCACCAAATCTTGATAATATTGGGAATCTTTCTTCAAATTTCCCCATCTTGAATGCTTCGTGGCTATCGACATGTCAAGATTAGGAATTTTAACTTCTCTATTGAATCGGTGGACATATTCCTTCGTGGTCTCAGAGGTCCGCCGGGTCACATTGTAGAGATCACTTGACAACTTCTCAAATTATCGATCGCATGAGAACCGATTATTAAACATGTTGATAAGTTGGGCGAAGGAACCACCGAGCCTAGGGGCCGCCTAATCAACCACTTCGAGAGCCGGTCCAACCAAGGTCGACCCGAATCCCCGCACGTACAAGCTTCTCTCGAACCGCAACGGGATATGCACTATGTCCATCTTTTCTTGATAATGGGCAACATGCTCCTCTGGATCGATCGCCGCCATACAACTTCATGGATGGAACACCGAAACGCTTCGGGATGTCAACATTTGCAATGGTTGGGACAACCGAGATCGATTATAGCCGTCACGACCCTAAACCTAGGTACCATTTTGGTCACACGTGGAGCACGTGGGGTGGGGTGAATTTCATCTCATATTGGATATGAAATGATAATTGGATTAGTTATGTCTTTATTTGGCTAATTTGATAATTTACGTTATTTTAGATGTTAATAAATTAGTTTTAATTATATAATGTCTAAAAGGAATAAATGGTAAATTTGTAGGCAAGTTATAATATTTGAAGTTTTAAATAAGAAGGTTATAAAAGTATTGAGGAGCTTCGAGTATAAATATAAGTATAAGATGGTTGATTGTAGTTAATTAGAACTTAGAGGAGCTAAAGTGTAAATTATCTATATAAATCCTTAGAAAAGTGCCGTAACATTCATTTTATTCCTCGCTTCTTTCTATGTTCCCGTAAACAATTATCAACCTAGGGTTACCTTCATAAAATCGTTAAAAATCATCCGTAGATCCGTTTTCAATTTCGACTTCATATAATCGATCGTGAGTCGAGTAGAACATTTAGAACCGATCAAAGCTTCTTTTTATTTCGACACATTTTGGTAAGTTATTATGATTCTTTTCAATAATTGTTCATATTAAGCTAAATGATGATATTATGTGTTATAATTGATGTTTGGTATTGTTGGATCAATCTATTTAGCTTTTGGAAAATGGAAAGAATATTGGTTTGAAATGGAATAGGGTGTTCATGGCATGGGGGTTAGAATTGAAGGTGTTAAAGTTGTTATGGGATGTTACATGGCTTGGGGAAAGTGTTATATTGAGTTTGGGATAGGTTGGTAAGGTTGGGACATAGTGGTATGATCAAGACTTGGGGTTGTTTTGCCTTCCTGCTCATGTTTCAAAGATGAACAATGAATTTCGGGCAAGGGCACAACTCGTGCCCTGGAGCACGAGTCGTTCCCAAGCCTTTCACTCATGATAACGAGTCATGAAAAATAGTCCACTCGTGCTGGTTTTTATGAAGGCCAAGGGCACGAGTCGTGCCATGGGGCACGAGTCGTGCCCAGTGCAGTTTCAGGGTATCAATTTCTAGACCATTTAAATCTAATCAAACTAGTATGGATTTAGTTCCTCTTTAACTATAACTCTAGTACAACATTAGTACTTTACAATAGAGTCTTAAATGGGCCAAAAAGATAAAGGGAAGGTCTTTAAATATAGTCCTGAAAATGGTTGAAAGTCAATTGTGAAACTTTAACCAAAGTTGATAAAAACTTGGTAAATGAATATGGAACCTTTATAGAAGGTGTTTAATATTACGACATGGATATGTAGGGCTTACTTGATATGCATTGTGCCCATATGTGATTACATATTCATGGTTGGGTGTGCACATACTGTTTTAATACATGTTGCACTGCTTCATTGGTTTGAACATGAGTATTAATACCCTGTTGTTGGATTGTTGTTATTCAGTAGTGTTTAAATATATATTGCACTATTGTGATGATTTAACATGAGTAATAGTACCATGTTATGTATTGATATCCCAAAGTGTGGATTTATTTTCAAGTATCTATTATGTGCTTGACTGTGGTTGTATCACCGATATGTAGGGGTATAATGGGATACAATCAATTATGGATTTGTTATATAAGTGATTGAATTACATTATACCTGATTCTTTCCCCTTCTGCGGCCATAGACTGGGGTTGATAGCTTCTGTATCGTGCCACAAGCCTTACAGCTAGCTAGTTTCTTATGGTTACCCGTGAATATGCTTAAGGCAGTTCACAACTGGGGGGAGTAGCTACTCCCGGTGTTGTACGACTTATTGGTCAGACGGGAAAGGTAAAATAAGGTAACGTAATGTGTTTAACGCTTTACCAATGTGATTATGAGCAACATGTTTATGTGTTGCATATTATATGGCATATTCTTGCATCCATAATAGCTTATTGAGATTTATTCTCACCCCTTCTCCCTTTATTGTTTTTAGATCCCGCTGAGACAGGAGGACCAGACCGGTGAGGCCTGGAAGGAGTTTGGATCATCTTTTTGGGTTGTCAGGGTATGTATGGTTTAGGAGTTGGGAGTAGGTGGTGGTTGTTATTCTTTTGGGGAGTTTTGTATATAAAACTTTTATAAAACATTTTCAAGATGGTTGTGTTTCAGAATTAATCGTGGATTGGTTTTGTTTCAAAGTTGGCTTGTGTAAGCCTTTACATTGTAGAGTTTGTAACTTAAACAAAGTTATAACTTGTTAAAGCAGTTTATATATCACATCCAAGTAGAGAGGTCATTTTGATTTTGATTTTGTTAAAGGTGGTTATACTTTTCAAGTTAATCTAAAGAAAAGTTTTTTTTAAATGGGGTTAGTTTGGGACCCTCCACTGGGACACGAGTCTATAGGTCCCGTAGTTGGGAAGGCCCCACGGTTGGTATCAGTAGCATCAAGTTAGAAGTCAAGGGTAGATGCCCGCCTAAGGGGGAGTGTGTGATATCCGACGACGAGTGTTTAATGTGTGGATTGGTGTAATGGCCGGAACCGGTGATGACTAGCAAAGGGATCAAGGACATATGGGTGATATGGGAGCCGGGGAAACCGTAATGCCGAAATGATGAATATGTTCAGGGTTTTCCTTCAAAACATGGCAGCTCAGGGACAGCCACAATAGAAACCTGAGGGAAGGCAAGCACATGGGTTAGAGAATTTTATAAAAATGGCTCCACCAAGCTACAATGGGGATCTAGATCCAGTGAAATCCGAGAGATGGTTGGAAGCTATGAATAAGATTTTTGTGGCAATGGAGAGTTCAGATGAGGAGAAATTTAGATGTGCAGTATTCAAACTGGAAGGTCCTGCAGAACACTGGTGGCAGATACTTAAGGAGATTTGGGAGCGGGACCACACGCCCCAAACTTGGGACAACTTCACCAGAAGGTTTAAAGAACATTTCATTCCTTTGATCACCAGAGATAAGAAAGAGGTTGAATTCCTGAGGCTCGAGCAGGGGACGATGATAGTGGCCCAGTACTCGGTGAAGCTTACAGAGCTGGCAAGGTATTGTCCTCATTTAGTACCAGAGGAGGAGAGGAGAGTCAACAGGTTTGTGAAGGGACTGAGAGTGGAGTTCCGAAAGAAGCTGTTGACACATGATTTTCCCAACTATCAAGCAGCAGTGAACATGGCTTATAGAATTGAAAATGATATTGAAGAACATCGGGGCTGACCTGAAGGTATTGGAATCAAGCCCAAGTTTTCGTGCCGTAGTTCAGGATGAACAGGGGTCAAGCAGAAGCCTTCAACTCCGTGAGTGGCTAGAGGAGGAATTGTTACGGTTTTAACTCATCCCGTATATCCATCCGGGGCTTTGGGACTGTTTGGTGCAATTTTTGCAAGAGAATAGGACATTCTGAAGACAAATGTTGGAGAAATCAAGGTAAATGTGTAGAGTGTGGAGAAATGGGGCACTACAGAAGGATTGTCCTAAATTGCGACGGGTCCATTTGCGGGTAACGAGCAACAGGTGGTCGCCAAGAGGTGGTGTGAAGAGGGATGTTGAGGGGAAGCCTAAGAAGAGGGTTCAAGGTAGAGTGTTTGCCTTGGGCCGAGGTGAGGTAGATCCCACCGCGGTCATTAGAGGTATAGTACCTATCTCAGGTGTCAGGGCTCGTATTCTTATAGACCCTGGATCATCCCATTCTTATGTGGCATCTCATTTTGCATTCACTTTGCATAAGTTACTTAAGTTGTGGCCTTATGTGCTAGAGGTCTCTACTCCTGTGGGAGAGAGCCTCGAATCCTCTTTGATTTATCATGATTGTGAGGTGATCATATGTGGGCATGTATTGCCAGTGGATTTGGTAGAGTTAGCAATCCGAGATTTTGATGTCATTTTAGGCATGGACTGGTTGAGTTATTGTCATGCCTTGGTGGACTTTCGCAAGAAGCGAGTCACCTTTTCTATGATTGATGTGCCTGTGTTTATATTTGATGCTGATAAGTCTTTATTTGGCATTCATGTTATATCTGCATTAAAGGCTAGAAAGTTGTTATCAAAAGGGTGTGAGGGGTACTTGGCATATGTGTTAGACTCTAGTAAGAATTCTCCTGAACTATCTCATGTCCTGTGGATTGAAGTTTATTGATGTATTCTCAATCGAAAGTATTCTATGCCTCTGGATAGAGAGGTGGAGTTCTCAGTATTGATTTATTGCTAGGTACTTCACCAATTTCTAAAGCACCTGGCGTAATGGCTCCACTGGGTTAAAAGAATTGAAAATTCAAATAAGGTGAATTGTTAGACAGTGGGTTTCATTCTGGGTCCCAAAGTTACACCCCTGGGAGCACCAGCTTTGTTTGTTAGGAAGAAGGATGGTACATTGAGGCTAGTATTTGATTATAGACTTTTGAATCAAGCTACTATAAAAACAAATATCTTCTTCCTCATATTGATGACATATTTGATCTACTTTAAAGTTTCGTTATCTATTCCAAGCTTGACTTGCGTAGCGGATACCATCGCTTGAAAATCGTAACTGTGATGATATTTCTAAAACAGCCTTCATAACAAGGTACGGGCATTATGAATTTATTGTTATGCCTTTCGGGTTAACTAATGCACCGACAGTATTTATGGACATGATATCAAGCCCTATCTTGACAGCTTTGTTGTGGTTTTTATTGATGATATTCCCGTTATATTCCAAATCCCAGAAGAACATGAGAATCACTTCGAGAATTGCTTTATCTCGTGCTTTTTGTGAGAAACAATTATTTGCAAAGTTCAAAGCAAATGTGAGTTTTGGCTTGAACATATTTCTTTCTTGGGTCATGTGGTATCCAAGATCGGGTATTGCCGTGGATCCTACAAAGTTTGAGGTCGTAGTCAACCGGAAACATCCTTCTACCAAAGTGATTGGAGGTTCGTAGTTTCCTTGGTTTAGCGGGGTATTATCGAAGATTTATAGAAGGA
>JAFEMH010000532.1:635000-727005 GCA_022495995.1 Adenophora triphylla var. japonica | reverse complement strand
GTCACGTAGTTGTTTCTACCCGTAATAAAACAAAAAAAAAAAGAAAATGTCAAAAAAAAATTTGCATTTGCATTTAGCTAAAACAAAAAAAGAAGAAGGACATATACATGCATCATTCATTACAAAAGTTTTGAAGAAAATTCGGCAGCATAACGGCATGCAATGAACCCAGCCCCATTTTTCTCAAAAAAGAAGCAGTTTTCACCAAATCCCAATCAATTCATTCATAAAAAAAAAATACAAGGAGTCAACGGAAATAAAAACTCCGTCCCATTTTCAAAAAAAAATGCATACATGCATATCATCCATCATCATACATTCATTCAACGAAAGTAAAAACTCCGTCCCATTTTTTTTTAAAAAAAAAAAATTCATACATACATTGCAACAAAAAAAAAAGTCCGTCCCAATTTCGGGAAATCTTTCATCATAGTCTCATATTTCAAAAAAAAATGGCGAAAATGCCAATTCTTTTTCCAAGCAAAATGCACATTTTGAGTTACCCATATACTCATTACAACATGCAAAGCATCAAAATCAAGATTCAAAGCCAAGAACATCAATCATTCGAATTTTCAAAAAAAAAAATCAAAAATCACCCAAAATTCAATTTCAAACAAAAATCGACAAAGAGATCGAAAAGATTCGAAGTATACCGTGCGAAGACTCGGATCAGTGGCCCAATGTTGCCAAGCATCGGGGTAGGGCTCCTCCGCGATCGATTGCGAAAGAGTATAGTGCCTCCTCATTCGAACGAGCTCCAATCGTCTCTCCGCCACCGGGCCACGTCCTTGGCCTTGAAAAGCGCCTTCCCCGTGTTCCATTGCTCGAAAAATCAAAGAAAATGAAGGATTTTCGAAGCTTTCTTGACCAAAAATGGTGAAATCCTCGGTTTCTCTCTCTTTCTCTGCGAAAACCGATCGGGAAGAGGAAGGGCGCTTCGCCCTCATTAATACCAATCTGATTCTCAACCCTCTCCGCGGATAGGTTTGTAAGGGTCTAAATGACCCTTTTGCCCTTTAAAATTTCAGACTCAGCCCTCAACTTATAGAGTTAACCGTAGTTAACCAAAGTTAACCAAAGTTAGCCCTTCTTAAAAGAGTTCTCTCATAAATACAAACGTAAGACCGATTTCCCGAGAAAGATAACCAATCCCGTATCTTTCATCAAAATCATTCAACGGCAGCCAAACGTAAGACCGATCTCCCGAGAAAGATAACGAGATCCCGTATCTTTCATCAAAATCTTCACCTGCAGCCAAACGTAAGTCCGATCTCCCAGAGAAAGTTAACTGATCCCGTATCTTTCATCAAAATCTCAACAGCCAAACGTAAGTCCGATCTCTCCGAGAAAGATAACGAGATCCCGTATCTTTCATCAAAATCATCAACGGCCAAAACGTAAGACCGATCTCCGAGAAAGATAACGGGATCCCGTATCTTTCATCAAAATTCCCTCAATGGTAGCCAAACGTAAGATCGATTTCTTGAGAAAGATAACGGAATCCCGTATCTTTCATCAAAATCATCAACGGCAGGTCACCAAACGTAAGACCGATTTCCCCGAGAAAGATAACGGAATCTCGTATATTTCATCAAAATCATTCAACGGCAGTCAAACGTAAGACCGATCTCCCCGAGAAAGATAACGAGATCCCGTATCTTTCATCAAAATCTTCAACGGCAGTCAAACGTAAGTCCGATCTCCCAGAGAAAGTTAACGGGATCCCGTATCTTTCATCAAAATCTCCAACGGCAGTCAAACGTAAGTCCGATCTCTCTGAGAAAGATGACGAGATCCCGTATCTTTCATCAAAATCATCAACGGCAGTCAAACGTAAGACCGATCTCCCCGAGAAAGATAACGGGATCCCGTATCTTTCATCAAAATCTCCAACGGCAGTCACACGTAAGACCGATTTCCCCGAGAAAGATAACGGAATCCCGTATCTTCCATCAAAAATTATCCCCTGGCAGTCAAACGTAAGTCCAATCTCTCTGAGAAAGATAACGAGATCCCGTATCTTTCATCAAAATCATTCAACGGCCAAAGCGTAAGACCGATTTCCCGAGAAAGATAACGGAATCTCGTATCTTTCATCAAAATTATCTCCAGACGCCAAACGTAAGACCGATTTCCCGACAAATACGCTCGATTTTCCTCGCAAAGGCTAACAAAATCCCCAAAGAAAGTTAACGGAATCCCAAAAGCCAACGAAATCTCGAGTAGAACTCGAACTACGAAAGGGCTTGATTCCCACTAGGGATACGTAGGTAGCCTATCATTAGGTCCGGCCTTCGACCAAAACGGTCACCCTCTCCTTCGGCAGCGAGACGAAGTCCACCGAAAAGGCCTTTTCAAATTAAGGTTCGAGGCACCTAAAAGCCATCACCAGTCCCCATCAGAGGCACCTAAACGCCATCATCATCAAGGTCCGAGGCACCTAAAAAGCCATCATCATCAAGGTCCGAGGCACCTAAAATGCCATCTTCAAGGTTCGAGGCACCTAAAACGCCATCATCACCGTGGTCAAAGACCGAACTACGATCGGCTTGATTCCTCTTAAGGATACGTAGGTAGCCTATCATTAGGTTCAGCCATCCGACCAAAAATGGTCATTCCTATCCCCAGCAGAGCGGATAGCCCCCCGACCGAAAATGGTCATCTCTTATCTCCAGCAGAGTTTCTCTCCAGCAACCGACTGCAGAACTCGCTCATCAGGTTCGAGGCACCTAAAACGCCATCATCTCCAGGGTCAAAGACCCGAACTACGGCCGGCTTGATTCCTCTTAAGGATACGTAGGTAGCCTATTAAATAGGTTCAGCCATTCGATCACTTGATCATCCTGCCAAATATGGAGCCTATTTTATCGACGACCCCGCTTCCTTCTCGGCGCCGTCGCCGAGGGCTACGTAAGTGCTCCAATTTGAGCTTGTTAGAATTTTCGTTAGAAAATTAACGAAAGTTATAACATTCCTAACAATTCCTAACATTCCTAACATTTCTAACAAAGCAAGGGCAAAGTGGGCATTGCTATTTAAAGATAAACCTTCAAAGGAATCTCAAAGAGCAAAAGAATTAAGAAAATCCCGAAACAGTAAGTTGAAAAACAGTTTCTGTTTGATTTTTTGAAAAATATTCCTTGTGTCCAAAGCACAGCCGCATTTAATGAACAGTGCACGCCATCAACCCTATCCGCGCGGACATGTCTGCATTTTCCAGAGGGCTATAAATTAAGCCCTCCAGTCTCAGTTTTAAGAGAGAGAACACAATCCACAGTTGCACCTTGGCGAAAATACTTGAGAAAATAGTGAGAATTCCCTTGAATTGTCACTCTTTTCTCTTGATTATCTTCCCAAATCTCACTCACTCACTATCATATTCAAAGCCTCAAACACTCTTACATTCAAAGCCAAAGCTCCAAAACACAAAGAAGATAGGTATAACCTCCCTCTTCTTACCCTAAATCTCTCATCCATGCATGCATTTTCAAGCTACAAAATGTAGTTCATTCATCTTCTTGTCTTAGATCCAAGAAGATCACCATGGAAGTTCATCTCCATGGATGATCTTCTACAAGGATCAATATTATTTTCAAAGTGTTCTTACTTTTTTCCAAAGAAAACACATTTTCAAAACCCTAAAAAATCATTTTCATACATCAAATCTCATTTTCAAAGGATAAAATTCCCCATCCCAAGCAAATGAAATGCTTAGTCCTAATGTACCCCAAGGATGGTTTGATATAGTTGATTCACCACTAAAATGTCAAGTGATCAATAATCAAAACCTAGGGAAATGAGGACAAGCATGGATGCAAAACCCCCTTTAAAATCATGTTTTCCTTCTTGAGAAGTTGCTGTCCAGTAGCAATTTTCTAAGACCCCAGTCCATGGTCTAAATTTTTGGACACAGATAAACTTGGAATTTGGTGTTGACTACCAAACACTTTTTGTAGCCAATATCCAGAACTTTCCAGAAATATTTTTACTTTATTTTTTTCGTGAGTAAAACTCCCTTTTTCAAATTTTCTTTTGAAGGTCAGATCACCAGTCTCTGGGAGTCCAGATCTCATATCTGAGATTTCCAGAAGGTTTTGAGTCCTCAAATATTCTCTAAAATGAAAAATTCTTTCACAGAAATCTTATTTGAGGTGTTTTTAACAACTTTCATTCTCTGAGTTTTCTCAGATTATGAAGTTTTGAAGCCCTTAAATCCATTTCAAAATCAAGTGTCTACTGCCTTTTTTCATTCTGGCAGAAGTGCTCTTCAACTTCCAAAAATCTTTTGAGCACCAAAACTCTACCCAAAAATCACACCAAAAATCATGGGATCTGACCAAAGTCTAATAAAGAATTCCCAATTTTTACTTTTCTGAGTTTCAACTTATTTTGGCCAAAACACACACACACACACACAAATGATTTTCAGCTTGGAAGACTCGTTTTACGAGGCATTCCGGGTGCACACTAACGTCCTTCCCGGCGTGTAACATGACCTCCGAACCCAAATCTCTAATCTCGGGCATTTTTCAAAGTTTTGGCCCTTAAAACAAAAATGGCGTGGCGACTCCGTTTTCCGGTTTTATTTGGTTTTCAAAGAAACGCAAAATCGAATTTTCCCGCGAATGGCACATCATCACAGGGGGCCTCCCGCGATATCCTGTATTATTCTGCCTTCCAACAGGTGAGCCTGAAAAATACCTCACTGGAGCCTTATCACGGAAGGTTGGAAGGTTTCACCAACCATAAAGTAGGTGCCAAGGGAACTGTTGAGCTGGAACTGGAAATTGGCGAACATCCCTTCCGATCCTCGGCTATCGTCACCTTCGTAGTCATGGACCTAACAAGTGACTATCACGCAATACTGGGCATTCCAAGTCAAGCAAAACTTGGGTTGGTTGCCTCCCTTCCTCACCAACGAGTCAAATTTCCTACTCGTTCTGGAATTGGATGCGTAAGGGCGACCGCCAAGGACTTCTTGGAGCATGTCGTGAAAAGTCTAAAAGTGTGGAGATAGACACCCCTGAGGACAATATCAAGATCTCCAAATCTCTGAAAGCCACCCATACCAGCTCTAGGGTGAGCTATATCCGTGAGTTCCTAGACGAAGAGCCTATGGTCTCAGAAATTGTAGCTGGCCAGGGCATAGTTCCATCCGTCTCTGAGCAAGATCCCATTCTCGTCAACGGCCAGAACTCGGGGGCCAACCATGACTTGAGGACGGTCGATCCGCTCGACGTTGATGAACTAATGGAGGAAGAGGGCCTCAACGTGAATAACAATGAGGGTAGGAGAATTAGAGAAATTATCATCGAGTCCCTGGAATTTCGAGATGGTCCTGAAATGGAGCCTGTGGACGAACTGGAAGTGGTAGTCATCAACCCTGACTATCCTGAACAAAAAATCAAACTCGGGGGCCAGCTATCTCCAGAAGAGAAAGAAGAAATCATCTCCCTCCTAAAAAACAGTCTTGACGTCTTTGCTTGGAAAGTCGAAGACATGAGGGGGATCAATGAGGAAGTAGCACTCCACCGCTTGAAAGTTGATCCATTGGCAAAAACCATCTCACAGACAAGGAGAAATTTCGCAAGGGACAAGGAGGAGACTATAAGGGAAGAGGTGCAAAAGTTACTTAGCGCCGAAATCATTCGAGAAGTAAAGTATCCCGTGTGGTTGGCCAATGTGGTGATGGTAAAGAAGCAAAATGGGAAGTGGCGAATGTGCATCGATTTCACCTATCTCAACAAAGCCTGCCCTAAAGATAGTTATCCTCTCCCCAGGATCGATAAGTTGGTTGACTCCATAGCTGGACACCGAACACTCAGTCTCCTAGATGCCTATTCAGGCTATCATCAGATCAAAATGGCGGAAGAGGACAACGAAAAGACGGCCTTCCAAACACCTGGGGGAAATTATTGCTATGTTATGATGCCTTTTGGGCTCAAGAATGCGGGTGCCACGTACCAACGGATGGTGAATCAAGTGTTTGGCGCACAAATAGGCCAGAATATGGAGGCTTACATCGATGACATGGTCATTAAGACCAAGGAGGGCAGTCACACTCCTGACTTGGAAGAGACAATAAACAACCTCCGAGCCAACAACATGAAACTAAACCCAAGTAAGTGTGTATTTGGGGTGACAGCTGGGAAGTTCTTGGGCTTCATGGTATCACAAAGGGGAATTGAGGCGAACCCCGAGAAAATCAAGGTACTAATTGACATGAAGGAACCTACCAACATCAAGGAGGTTCAAAGATTAAATGGAAGAATAGCGGCACTAGAAAGGTTCATAGCCAAATTCGCTGAAAAATCATTGCCTTTCTTCAAGGTTTTGAAGGGTACCAAGAGCTTCTCCTGGACTCCTGAATGCTCCGAGGCATTCCTCTGGTTGAAGGAGTACTTGGGTCCCCCTCCCTTGCTCAGCAGTCCGATTACCGGTGAGATGCTGTATGTATTCCTAGCCGCCACTGATCATGCAGTCACAGCTGTTCTAGTTCGGAATGAAGAAGGAGCGGAAAAGCCTGTCTACTATGTCTCCAAGGCATTATCTGACGTGGAGAGCAGATATTTCAACGTGGAAAAGATAGCGTACGCCCTAGTTATTGCCTCAAGGAAACTACGTGCCTACTTTTCTGTGCATCCTATCACTGTTTACACCAATGAACCATTGAAGAAGATCCTGCATAAGTTGGACGGCTCCGGACGTCTCCTAAATTGGTCAATCGCTCTTACTGAGTTTGATATCACTTACCAACCAAGGAAGACCCTCCTGGCGCAGCCTTTGGTTGACTTCATGGTTGAGACCGCCTTTATGGGTGAGCACCTCCCCACTTCCCGTAAGCAAAAAATTGCGGAAGAGGAAGAGTCTCCCATCAAACTCCCATCCAACTGCTGGATCTTGTGCACAGACGGATCGGCCACAAAGAAAAGAAGCGGAGCTGGAGTTGTACTAGCAAGCCCAGAAGGAGAGTACACCATGCAAGACATCATCAGATTCAAGTTCCCTGCCTCCAACAATCAAGCTAAATACGAAGCTCTAATATTTGGTATCGAGTTGGCTTCCTTCTACGGGGCAACCAAGGTTGCGGCATTCTGTGACTCCCAACTAGTTGTTAAACAAGTAAAGGGAGAGTATAACACCCAAGACTCCACCCTTACCAAATATAGAGATCTGGTCCTAGACATGACAAAAAAAGATGGAATTCTTTGAACTCAAGCAAATTGGCAGGGAAAATAACCAAATCGCGGACGTTCTATCTAAACTAGTGACTATGGATGTGTCTAAGTCCAAGACCAACCCATACATAGTTTTTGCTGAGGAACCCGCGTATGAAAGATTACAAATCATGCCCCTGGATGGAGAGGAGAGATGCTGGATCGATAATTACATGGACTACATCGAGAAGGGCCAACTTCCGGAAGATGAAGCACAAGCCAGACTTGTCAAGAAAAGGTCACCAAGGTTCATAGTGATGAATGGAGTCCTCTACCGAAGATCTTTCACCAAGCCCCTGCTAAGGTGTGTCTATCCTAATGAAATTGAGAACCTCTTGGCAGAAGTACATGAAGGTGTTTGCGGCGGACACCCGGGGGCCAGAACCTTAGCTGACAAGATCATCTCACTAAGGTGGATAGAAGCAAAGGCATTAGCCATATAACGGAATAGAACGCAATCAACTTTGTCCACGACTACATCTGATACCGATTTGGACTCCCCCATACAATTGTTTCTGATCATGGACTCCAATTTTCTACGGCATTTACAACAGAATTGTGAAGAGTCAAAGTCCGCCACGTAAAGTCATCAGTTAGCAGACCCCAAGGCAACGGTCAAGCAGAAGCTGCCAATAAACTGGTCCTAACAGCCCTTACCAAGAACCTTGAAGGACGCAAGGGTAGATGGTTGGACGAACTTCCCCTAGCCTTATGGGCTATTCGCACAACCACCCGGGGGCCAACCGGGGAAACCCTATTCGCACTAACCTTCGGTTCTGAGGCTATGGCACCAGCTGAAATGGCCATCCCCACTGTGAGAAACTCCCATTACGATGAGCAAGTCAACAAGGTTAATAGGCTCCTAGACCTAGACCTAATAGATGAAAAATGACTAGCTGCACAGATGAGGATGGTAAACTACAAGCAAAGGACCAAGGCGTATCATGACAAGAGAGTCATCAGAAGAGTATTTCAAGTAGGCGATTGGGTACTTAGAAAGATTGAGACAACTGGTCGGAAGGCAGAACAGAACAAGCTCTCCCCAAATTGGGAAGGTCCCTATATCATCACTCAAGTCATTCGAGAGGGGACCTACAGATTGAAGACTAAGGAGGGAAAGGATCTCAAGCATCCATGTCATTCCGACAATCTTCGAAAATATTATCATTAGTCTAGTTTATTTTGTAATAGATTAGTTTCCCGTTTTCAGTCTTTTACTTTTCAGTTTGATAGGATAACTTCTTAAAACGTGCAAGGCAACTATCAACTTCTGACACAAACACCGGAAGACGAGGATCTTATCCCCGACTCTTCAAAATGCATGCCTTACGTCTTGACAAGGGTCCGCCTTGACTCAATGACTATAGGCTCCTCACAGCCAACACGAGGGTCTCCCCTCGACATGCTGGCTCCCCTTACACCCTGACGAGGGTCTGCCTCGATTCAAGGATTACAAGGGTCAAACAGTCAATACCGAGGACTTCTCCTCGGCCTATTGACTTGCCTCACGTCAAGACAAGGAAACACCTTGTCACTACGACTAACTGTGCATCACGTTCCGAAGCACATGCACGTAGTCATCTTCCTCGGCATAAGGAGACGAAAAAGAAGAAATCACCCAACAGTCAAAGCCAAGGAACCCCTCCTCGGCTTATATGACATGAAGTAAGGTCAAGACCGAGGGTCTTCACCTCGGCCTGACAACTCACTTTATAACGATGGGAACGAGGGACCCTCCTCGACTTCCTCCCTACAAGCCTTGTACTTGTGCATAGCATAAAAACAAGCATCCAAACAAATTATTGAAACAACATGAATTAAAACAAAAGGACTTTTTCATTGATACTCAAAAGAAGTTACAAGTCTTAACATTATTACAACGAAAGAAAAAAGAACAAGAAAAACCCTAAGGCTGAGCATCCTCAAAGGGTCTCTCCAGAAAATCCTCCGTGGCAGCGTCAGGGGGAGGAGGGATAGTTTGTTCGATTTGCGCACCAGCTTCCTCGGCATCTCCTTCCTCAGCCTAGACCTCTATCCCCTCATCTTCAATGGCCTCAACCAAGGCTTTGAGGTTGCCGGGATCAACAGACGGGGGCACCCACGCTTCTCGGCCTGCCCGGGTATCTTCCCCGGCCATGATGTCCAAGTTGTACTGAGAAAAGGGAACCAGGTGGTGAAGAGCCCTAGCTTCCTTGTCGTACTGATCCTCTTCCCTGGAAGGAAAGGTGGCCTCATAACCCCGGCACTTGGCCTCGGCCTCCTCGTCCCTCACCTGGATCTCAGCCTTGAGCTTCTTCAGCTCAGCCAGCTCAGAATTATTTTGTCGAAGGGCTTCCTCGGCTTGCACACGGGCCTCCTGGGCTTGCCCGCGAGCCTCCTCGGCCCTCAGCACCTCGGCATCAACCTTTGCCTGAGCCTCCTCGAGCTTGGCATCCTTCGCCTTCAACAGCTCAACCAAAGCTGCTTTCTCCACCTCACCCTTCTTCTGGGCGGCCCTAGCTTCATGCAATTGCCTGGCCGTATTCTTGGCCAGGACATTCTCATAGGCCGTGACAGAAGCAAACTGCAAGATAGATCAATGTCAGATATCTTATCAAGTATAGAGTGATGAAATCAACGAGACTAAGGATACGAGATGGCTACCTCGGCGAGCAAAAGTCCCTTACGGCACAGCAAGTTCTCCTGGCTCGGCTTCTCTCGGACAAGCTCCTCATAAGCCTCCTCGTCCAAAGCCATTTGGATGGGAGCTCGGCCCAATCTCAGCATAGGACCCTTCCTGTTCTGCAGAGGGATACCCCTCAGGCGTGGGACATTTGCCGCCATAAGCCGGGCTAGCTCCTCGGCCTCCTCGTGGGTTTTAACCGTCTGGATGGTGAGGGGAGGAGGATTTTGGGGATTGGAAGGCTCCCCAGCAGCTCGTTTGGCTTGAGGCTCCTCGGTAGAAGCACCTTGGGGCCTCTTGGAGCCGGAACGCCGAGGGACGGGTCAGCGTCCTCGGTTGACGGGGTGTCCACCTACTCCACAGTTACATCAACATGGGGGGCTATGCCCCTCTACAGTTGGTAAATTTTCTTGGCCTTCGGAGGCCCCCTCCTCGACTTCAACCTCCCCATGCAATCTGACGGGAAGGGGTTGGTCACCCTGGGCACTCAGTAGGAGGTTACGGGTGTTAGCGTCCTCCTTTCTTTCTTTCAAGGCCGAGATCTTGGCCTGACGTCTCCTCTGCTTGATCAATTCCACGGCACTCAGTTGCTTCATAGCTAACTCCTCTTCTTGCTCGGGGGATAAATCTGCAAAGACGAGGAAGATATGGTTACATACGAGCAAAATGAGAGCTAACATAAAAAAATACAAATATCAAGGGCGAGGGAAAAGCAATTAAATCCTGCCACATTCTCCTCTCTAAGGCGTTGGTCAACGGGAGGGAGCTTACACCTCGCACAATCTTCGTGGAAGACAAGGCCGGGGTGCGTTCTCCAGTCATTTAAACGTCTTCCCCTCTTAAAAGTAACTAGGGGAGCCATCCCGTCCCTCGGCCCCGGCATCAGGCCTGTCTGGATGTAGTAATGATCAGTGGCCTCCAAAGTCGACCAGACAAGGAGCCCTACCTCGGCAAATTCCTCGAGGCGCTTGATCAGGTCCTTGGTCCATCCATACTTCTGTACTGGACCCGAGGAAGTTGGCACGTCATAAGGGGAGGGGAACTCCCAGCCTTGCCGGCTCTCAACCCTTATCACATGGTTGTCCCAACCTCCAACCTTGCTGGACATTGGGAGAATAATTTTTGGGTTCTTGGGTTCACTCCGTATGATGAGGAGTCTACTACCCTTCACATAACTGATCTGGAAAAAGTTACGGAAAGCTCCCATGGTGGGCTCGTAACCTAGGATTCGGCAGAGCACGATGAAACTGATGAGGACCCTAGTCCCATTAGCCCCTAGCATGGCCGGGACGGCCCTTACGTCACCCAAAAACTCGTTGATGAAGGGGTCCAAGGGGAGGCGAAGTCCCTGCTGAAATTGTTTGAAGTAAAAGTGGACGTGTTTATCGTTGTAGTAAAAACTCTTCTCCTCCTTGTCATCCTTAAATACGGGTTTGCCGATATAAGCCAGTCGAAACTCAGCTTTATCTACCCCGTAGGTGGTATATAGCTTCTCCAGCATGGGATCCCCGGCTTTTGGCGGTCTCTCTCGGCCTTGTCCACCTCCTCGGCCTCCCCTTCCTCGGCCTCTCTTGCCTTCAACCTGAGCACCCTCAACGAAGGCATCAACTATCTTGGTAGACGAGGAAGTCTCTCCCCCTCTTCCCGTCATATCTGCAAAAAGACGAGGAATCAAAATTAGTAACCTCGCCCATGACTGATCTTAAGACGGGGAAGAGGGATATCCCCCCTCGTCATTATAGATAGGCCGAGGAGGGAGCCTTACCACTCAGACGCTCGCGAACTATGCGATCCGAGGAAGGGTAGAACAACTCTATATGCTCCATTATCTCGGCCCTATTCTCAAGTAGGACTATGCAACGAGATGAGGAATCAACCCGGTCTATCCTCGTACTATCTGAGTATTGGATGAACATTCGAACACGACCGTATTTCCTCAACATCTCTCCTATGTCTGCCAAGGTCAGCATCAACCATGGGCCTCTCTCTCTCCGGTAAACTCTCAGATTGTTCTTGTGGTATCCATAAATGAATCGAGGAGAATGGTCCCAAGAACGAGCCATTTTTCTAAAGGGGAATCAAAGATCAATGGGGGAATTCATGCAAAATATCCAAGAAATTCATACAAGATTCAAAGAAAACAAGTCTTCAAGAATCAAAATTTTCCAGGAAGGAAGTTTCACCAAGCTTAACAATGGCGGTTTGTTACATCAAAATCCCTTCTAAAATCCTAGAAATGACAGAATCGTGAACGAAAAGCATAATAAGGAAGAGATATATACCTGATTGCTGAAAGGAAGCCGGAATCTGACTCGGAATCAACGTCGCCGGAGAAATACAGCTTCGCTGGAAACTGGGTTCTGGAAAATCAAGGTCACCGGAGGGTGTTGTCTCTTAAACCTTGCTATATGCTCTCAAATATCACGAGTACGAAAAAGTTAAAATGAAAAGGGTTTTGGTTTTTATACTCACTAAAACCGGGTCAAACCCGAAAGGAAAATGGGTCACCGGGTAAAGCGCCCCAAACATTTAATACCAACAACAACTTTCGAGGCATGTCAGACTTGGTGGCCCACCTCTCATCATCATGGCAATAACCGGCGGATAATGAAACGGCGCACTATTGAAACGTCTCTGACGCGTGGAAAACCTGTTCGTATTCCGTAAGCCGAGGACGAGATGACTTTCTCCTCGTCCTAGGCCAAGCTAGAAAGTCGGGGTCCACTGAACAGTATAAATCGAGATACGAACATGGGCTTGCCCGGGTCAGGCCCAAAAGGATTGGGCTATAAACATAATCCATATATAAGTTATGAGAAGCAACCAAGGGCTTCCTCGGTCTCGTACATCGTCATCAACAAAGCTAATCAAGGCCCAATATACAAGTATAAATGCACCAATTACAAGTGCCGAGGATACCCTCCTCGTATGCCGAGAGGTACCTCCTCGGCCTTAACATTATCAACGGGCTCATCATACCATTATTTCCTTGGCTCATCATGCTCCGAGAGGTCATAAATGATGAGGAGAGAAAAGTTCTTACCTCGGCATATCTTCATATGACGAGGAGATAAAATCATGCGACTCGGCATATTCACTTGTCATCAGATCATCAATTGACGAGGAAGCAAAATCATGCATCTCGGCTTACACACAAATGCCGAGATAAGACATTTATGTTCCTCGGCTATCGGGCAAGCAGATTGAACAATCCTATTCAAACAAGGATTCAACAATTATTATCCAATCTGGATTGTAACCATCTACATCAATTCAAGTCAAGCAATGACTCCTTAACAGATATAATCCTCCTAGAATCATATCTTATCTTTTTACAAGTTCAATTCAGCATGGTTTCTATCAATCCATCCCTATAAATACAAGTCATATAACATATTATTGGGTACGTTATTTTTAACATACAGAAACTCTGTCGATTTAGTTTCTCATATCAAAACCGTGACTTATTCTCACGCCGGAGGACCTTCGCCGGTCAAGCCCCGGCTTAGTTTACGTGTTTTGTCTTATTTTCAGGCCTAGTAATCTTCGGAGCAAACGATCGCTTGGATTTGGGCCGATTTGACGATTTTGGCATCATCAGATGCTTTTCTTATTTTATCGATTAAAGAATAAATGTCACATTTCTAAACAAGAATATATTATTTATGCAATTTTGTTGTTGTACTAGCAATGTAAAAACAAGTAAAACACGTTTATTAAAAACTGTTAAGCTAAAGGAAACTGAAGCTACTGAAGTTTAGGGTTCTTTGTGTATTTAGCTTGTACAGAAGGGAGTTATGTGTAAATAGCTTGAAAGTTTGTTAGACAGTTACAAGTTGTTAGCTAGGGGGATGTACTCCCATAATTCTAGAATAAGTTTATTTTTCTGCTTACATTCAGCAGGAGGGATGGCCATTTACGATTTTGGTTTCGGTTCAAAACTGCTGGTTTCGATTTTGAAAAAGAAGAAATTGGAATCGAACCGTCGGTTTACGATTCACGGTTCCGGTTCCGAATCGGCGGTTTACGGTTTTGGTTTCGAACCGGCGGTTCAACGGTTTATGTTTGTTTGTTTTTTTTTTTTTTTTTGAATAGAAAAAAATGTTTTAGAATTTTTTTATTACTGAAATATTTTGCAAAAAATTATATAAAAAAAAGATTAAAAAAAAAAAAAACTAAGCAAATGAACTTATGAAAGTGTAAAAGAAATGGGTCGGAGTGACGGACTACCCTATATTTATTTTTTATAATCTTTTAATTTTTTATTGACAAGGAAATAATATTTAGACTTTTTTTATTAGTGTTTTTTTAAAAGTATATAAAAATAAAGATAGAAAAAAATTAAACAAATGAAAGTATATAGAAGAAAAGAGGGACAGACTACCCTATATTTATTTTTTATTTTGTTTTAATTTTTTATTGACTAGGAAATAATATTTTAGACTTTGTTTATTAGTGATTTTTTAGAAAAAGGTATATAAAAAAAGATAGAAAAAAACTAAACGGATATATTATGACGAATCTGACGGTTTCTAACGGTTTCTGATGGTTAGGTTAACGGTTTCTGACGGTTCCGGTTACGGTTTCTAACAGTTCCGATTCGGGCGGTTCGAAACCGCTGGTTCATGGTTTTTAAAAAGTGGAAACTGGAATCGGACCGCCAAACCGCCGGTTAAGTTCGGCCGGTTTCGGTTCGAGGCGGTTCCGGTTCCAGTTCATGACGGTTCCACGGTTTCGGACCGATTCCGGTTTGAACATCCCTAACATTCGGGTAAAGAAAATAAATTAAATTTTGATATTCTATTCATTAATAAGATAATACAAGTAAAATTAACACTCCATTATTATAAGGTTATTAGCGTCAATACGAATTTAACGGAGTAAACTGATGATAACGGACCACGGAAGTCAAACGAGTCACACAGCATCTCCAACTCACTTCACTTCCCCTCCACTCCACACACCCAAATTATGAATTATCCAAATCCCTCTCCTTTTCTCCCCACTGTACTTCCTTCTTTAGCTCCCTCCCCCCGCCCTTAAAATTCTTCCACTCAATCCTCAAACCCACCATGATCATTAACCTTTCCCCCTCCCCACCATCAATCAGATCATTTCTTAATTCAAAATCACCCATCCCATTAAAACCCAAATCCCTCTTTCCAAGATCATTACCTTCTTCATTCTACTCAACCCTCAATTTTCATCCCAAGAATCAATTTTTACGTGACAAATCCAGATGCCCACATGGACAAAATAAAATTTCCATGACATTGGCTTTGGCTGATTTCGGTTTTGGTGGGTTTGAGAGTGCTCAATCAGTGTTAGAAGCAGTTTCTGTGTTGACAGCTATCATTGTGGTTCATGAAAGTGGTCATTTCCTTGCTGCTATTCTACAGGGCATTCATGTAAGTAAATTTGCAGTAGGGTTTGGTCCGGTTTTAGCGAAATTCAATGCAAATAATGTAGAGTATTCAATCAGAGCATTTCCTCTTGGTGGGTTTGTGGGGTTTCCTGATAGTGATCCTGATAGTGATATTCCTATTGATGATAAAGATTTACTTAAGAATAGACCAATTTTTGATAGAGTTATTGTTATTTCAGCTGGTGTGATTGCCAATATAATTTTTGCTTATGTGATAATTCTTGCACAAGTAGTGTTTGTTGGATTGCCTGTGCAAGATTCTTTCCCTGGGGTTCTTGTGCCCGAGGTAAGGCCCTTTTCGGCTGCTTCCCGAGATGGACTGCTCCCTGGTGATGTAATCCTTGCTGTTAATGGGATTGAGTTGCCAAAATCAGGGCCAGATTTGGTTTCTGAGGTTGTTGATGCCATCAAGAATAATCCCAAAGCTAGTGTTTTATTCCGGATTGAGAGGGGGAAACAAGATTTTGATGTGAATGTTACCCCTGATAAGAATCCAGATGGTACAGGTCGTATTGGAGTTCAATTATCTCCAAATATCAAGATTTCAAATATTAAGCCAAAGGATGTAGTAGAAACTTTCAATTTCTCGGGGCGTGAATTCTGGGGTCTTACGTTTAATGTTTTGGACAGCTTGAAACAAACTTTCCTTAACTTTTCACAAACTGCTAGCAAGGTTTCAGGTCCTGTTGCTATTATTGCAGTGGGTGCAGAAGTAGCAAAATCAAATGTTGATGGGCTATATCAATTTGCAGCAATTCTGAATATTAACCTTGCAGTGATCAACCTTCTTCCATTACCTGCTTTAGATGGAGGCTCGTTGGCTTTAATCCTTGTAGAGGCAGCAAGAGGGGGAAGAAAGCTCCCTCAAGAACTAGAACAAGGGATTATGTCTTCAGGAATAACACTTGTTATAACTCTCGGGCTGTTTCTTATTGTCAGGGACACATTAAACCTTGATTTCATTAAAGACTTGTTGGTTTATCTTGACTAGCTGGTTAAAGTTTCGGATGAGTTTGGTTTCAAATACTTTCTGAATACTCTAAATGAGTTGGGCATGCTTCAAACTGAGTTCTGATGATTGATATGATTTCTTGCTTCTTCTAAGATGTCGTGAGACAGGTACGAACTGGTTTCACCAAATTCGTAATATGCTTCAGGGAATTTGATTCTTGTATCATTCTTGCATTAAGATGTAACTTTCATTGAAATTGGAAGCATTGGTTGGCATGGGCTATGGGATGAATGTATGTCCAATCTATCATACTTTGTGAATATTATGTAGAAATACATTTGTTGGATCTTGCTTGTCAAGTATTTTTTTGACTTTAATATATTTTTGGTTCTTCCTTTATGTTTGCCAACCTAATTTCAAGCCATTGAATTGGATTCGGAAAAATACTTTACTACTCTCTCCGTCCCAAAATGAATGATAAATTCTTTTTTCTTCCGAATCTTCTCTTGATGATCAGGATCAAATTTGATTTATTTATTTATTTTTTATCATTCATTTTGTGACGGAGGTATTATATACCAAGGAATTCATTTTGTTATTTTAATGATAAAAAGCAATATTTTTTTTTTTTATCATTCATATTCATTTTGGACGGAAGAAGTATATATCAAGGAACTCATTTTGTTATTTTAATTCCAATTCTATGTTCGAGAAAAGCGCATAAAACTTGTACTGATGTACGAATCATTTCATTTTTTTTAATAGAAAAATGAAAGGGGAAAACCATATTTGTGTCCCTTTACTTAGAGTTAGGGATCATAGGTATATCATAGATGTACTCTTAAACCAGGTTTTACAATACTCCCTCGGTCCGTCCCAAAATGATTTTTCTACTCTATTTATTGTCGACATTAAGGTAATTTGAGTAATAATTTTATATTAATTTAATTATCCTAATGACTAATGCTAGTATTTATAATCGTGTATCAGTAATAAATTTCAAATTTCATTAGGATAATTAAAATAATTTAAATTTATCGCTCAAAGTAACTTTGTGTTAACAATAGAAAAAAATAGGAAGATCATTCGACACGGATGGAGTATTATACTGAGGTTTTGGGTAGACATTGGCAAACCGGAATCGGAACTGGAACAAACCGGGGAACCGAACCGGAACCGCCTAAACCGGAATCGGAACAGGAGGGAACCGAAATCGAGCGGTTCACGGTTCCATCTCGGTTCAACATTTTTAAGAACCGGGGAATCGAAACCGGAGAAATGGTTTGCATTTATCTTAGTTTTTAATCGATTTGGTTAATTTTTAAAACAAAATCTGTTGAAATATTAGTTTTTAATTAATTTTTATCCAAAACCGTTAGATTTTAAACAGTTTCTGTACAAAATAGTGACCAAAATGCAGTTTCTGGAATAACAGTGATAAAAAAAAAAACAGTGACCAAATCTGGAAATATAGTAACCAAAATACAATTTCTGGAAAAATAGTGACCAAAGTACAGCTCTGGAAAAAATAAGTGACCAAAAACAGTTTCTATAAAAATTAAGTAATAAAAAAGAAAATGACATGGGAACCGGCCAAAACGGGGAACCGGAACCGGCGGTCCAAAACCAGAACCTAAAATCGTGGTTTACTGGTTCCGTCTTAAACAGAAACCGGCGGTTCGGAGCCGGAACCGTGAACCGTTTTGCCCATATCTAGTTTTGGGTACACAACACCGTCAAGTTCCCATCAAAAAACTAACAAGAAATGCTGACTCAGGGTCATAATTGGCTATTTGGAAATTAGACGAAGAGAAATGGGACAAATAGAATTAAATAAGGGGCAAATTACAAATAATTCTTGCATATCCCAACCAGGCACTCCCTCTCCCTCTGCCCCAAACGCCCTCGTCCCCTCCCCCCTCTCTACTCTGTCCTCCCTATCTTTTGCCATGGTCGCCGTCGCCCAAATCCTCTCTCTCTCTCTCTCTCTTCTTCCCAATTCTTCCACGGCCGCCGCCCCTCCCTCTCTTTTCTGCCATGGCGATTCCGTCTCCGCCATACCCAACCGATTCTCTTTCAAAATCCGCTTTTCTTTCACCGGTTACTACCTTAAAACACCATCACGATCCGAAATCCTCCATCAAAATCACTAATCCGAACTCCATTTTTGTAAACCCTAACCACTCGTCTGAAAATTGCATATCCAATCGATGGAGGAAATGGCGGTGAGAATGGCTCTGTTGATGAGGCCGAGCTTCACCAATGGCGACACAGGTCCGTCCCACGGTCATTTTTTTTTAGCTTCCTGAACATTCTTTGATTTTGCATTCCAAGTTTTTGTTTTGTTTATTATAAGATTTGTGTTATATGTTTGTGGTTCACAAACCCTTGTGCCGACACTAACCAAAGCTTGCTACTGTTGGGAACTTCAATTTCACGTGTGTATATATACTAGTACTCTTTAGCCCGTGCCAATGGCACGGGACGGTATGCCAAAATGGAGAAGTCAGTGTGGTAAAGAAGCCCCAAATCATATCTAAATACAACCATAAAATATAAACCTAATGCGACAAATGATTAATCAGTAACTTAATGTTTCGCTTCAGCCTTATTGAGATTTTGGCCAAATACATATTTCAAAAATTATTGAATTCCCAAAATCACCAATAAATACATTGAAAACCAACAAAAGCGATTTCCATTTCAGAACACGGGATATAGCAAACTGCGAATTTTTTTCAAAGAATCAGACCAATAAATATTGAGTAAAAGAATGAAAAGACCACGTAGTAACAAAAGGCAGAGAAAAGAATAGACCGGATAGGCTTGACCAGGATGATGAGTTTATCTTTGTAAACTTCAGGAACAACAAAAACATGGCAACTAATTGAGGCTCCGTTTCAGCACCAACTTCTTATGTGCCCTTATGATGCATTCGTTTGGGAGCCGATTAGGGGCTTGGATCTTTGCCGTTTGTGTACATATCTGATCATCTTACTTAGCTCCTCATCATTTCTCATAAGCCAATTTTATTGTCTTGGCACTAATTTGTTCTTCTTGTTATCCCTTGTTGCATTGCCAACCAATTTCAAAACCTAATTTTATCATCATGGTCAGCCACTGATTTATATAAAAATGAATATAGAAACACTTGCATGCTACATTAGATCATATAAATTAACTTAAAAATAACTCATCATTCAACAAACCCAAAAAATCAAGAATGATAATTGGGAAATCACAGAACTTCAAGAACTTGACACTTTGAAAAAAAACTCTTTCTAAAGTATTCTCATAAATTCCTGCTTCAACTTTAGTTACTGCAAATGGAAAGCCATACATGCACTTTTCAAATTTCTCTTTAGCTCATTAATGTTTCCTATATTTATACTACTACTACCTCCACCCAAAATGAATTTTAATAAAGGAAATTTGAAAATTTTGGACTTTCATTTTGAGACGGAGATAATAACTTCTAAAAGATGCGTTGACCTAGCAATTTTTCTTGATCATTCACCATCTTGAATGTTTTATTTTATCTTTCAGTACCATAGTATAAAGACCAACATGGGGTAATGAGGAGATCGCCAGTATCATCCACTATCTTGAATTTTTTTTCCTCTACTGTTTTGTTTACTTTATGTTTCCATCTGTAAAAAAAAAACATGCAATTCAATATCAGAGCCAAAACTTTTAAACTAAGGCTAATATGGAAGAATAAATCTCAAAATTTACATAAAAAATGCAGAGAAAGAAGATCCCCCTTTTTTTTTTTTTGGAGAGTAGTTTGCTGTCATCGATAATTTCTTCAAGCATGTTTCAAAAAATCACTAAACATAATATCTCATGTACATAGACAAATACTTGCTGAAAATTTCTATGCGAAATTCAAACCAATATAAAAACTGACAACACCAAGTTTACCCTCGATTGAATTTAAACAGTCAGTAAATATGATTAGATAAGAATAGTGAAAATCAGGAGAAAAGAGAAACAAACTTATTTACCGAGGATGGAGAACGGTCGGTATCAGCATCTGATTTGACCGGAAGGGGATCAACACCCAAATTGATTGAAACTGTGTGTGTGACGGTGTTTGCGATAATGCAATTACGTTTCTCAGTCGTGTGTGGTTAGTACAGGATGTAACCACCTATTACATATGATTCAAGCCCAAATCTTCTCAATTACCCGTACAAATCAACACCTGCAAATCAACACTTGCAAATCAAATATACACTTAAATACTCGAGTAGAACGCCACAAATAAACATACTCAGAGCATCAAATAACCTAAAACATCAAAGGAAAAGGCTAAAATTCCACCCCTACAGAAGTAACCGAGGGAAGCAGGTCAGGTTGTTGAAAGCATTTCGCTCAGGCATTTTCACAAACAGGTTGTGAGCGAAAATAGAGAAAATAAGAAACAAAAATAATCAGCCACAATCCACCAAAACTGTATAAATGCGTTGAATTTAGAGTTAAAAACATATCCCATACTCATATAAGTAGAGAGAAAGTGTGTACCTCAGCTTTTCATGTTCACTTTTCGTGGGATTTGGGGTTATTCAACGCAACTTCCATTGCCTGAGGTCAGCTTCTTCTTTTTTTTGGGGGGGGGGGGGAAGAGAACGTGAGGGTGAAAATTTAACTGCTCATGAACTGCCTCCTCTAACTGCTCGTGAACTGCCATGAAGATGATTTTGAGCCGTAGGATTGATTTTTCAAGAATCAATCCTGACCACCACTTATAGGGGGCTAAGAGGCAGTTATATGCCCCCTCTATTGTATTATAGATACTAGTACTCAAATGCCCGTGACATTGGCACGGGTCAGTATGGAAAGGGAGATAGTATGAAAAGAGAAAGATGTGGGGAAACTGAAATCGCATGCTAACTATATGACGTTGGCACGGGTCAGTATGAAAAGGGAGACAGTATGAAAAAAGAAAGATGTGGGGAAACTGAAATCGCATGCTAACTATATGACGTTTTAAATGTAATTTTAAATCGTTACAAATATATAAAGTGCAAAGATATTGGATACTTCTAGAAAAATAAATGTACAGTTGTTGTGGGCAGCAGAATCGGTGACAGATTTGTTTGGTTCAAATGTGTGTGATTGAGTTTTGTATTCTATTTACTTCGGGGGATTATCTAACAACCCAAAAAAAATCAAATGCTTCAATTTCCTATAAGGTACACAATATTTCTTATAACTCCAAATACTATATTAACTGGTCCTACCCAATTCTTATCACCTCCAATCAATCCAAAACAATTGAAATGTTGATTAGTTGCACTTTGCACCTCCTATCATTCATGCTATTTGATAAATTTTTTTAACACACTTTAAAAATGATTTAAACTTACCAACCAATTACCAGAACGAAACTATTACTCCTAATGAGTTTATTCAATACCCGTTTGGATGCGGGCTTTTCGGACTTTGCACGCACGGGCGTGGGATTTCACGGGTTGGGGGCGGGCAGCCCGCATGTATGGACTCCGCACCGCATTATTCATTTATTTGGATTTTAATTGTTGTTTGAGACTGACTCAAGAGCCCAGCCCATTTCAGAAAAGGACTGTAGGACGATTAGGTTAAGACCTGCATTATTCTTCCTCTTTCTACAACACTCCATCTCTCTCCCTCTGTTCTCTTTTATTTCCTTCCATTCTTCTCCGACCAATAATTTAAACATATCAAACCAATTTCCAGATTTGCAACTCCAAGTCTACTCTAATGGTGAGTCTATTAAGTCAGTAACAGCCCAACCAAATACCCATAAACATACATTATATACTGATATCATATAATATGCCCAACACTCCAGATTTGCAACTCCAAGTCTTCGCCAATACTCTCTGTCTCTCAATCCACACTTGCTCCACCGGACCACCAGATCCACTCTCCAGCGGCAGCGCGAAGGCCGTTTACACATTTTGACTCTCTGGCAAGTGGCTTCTGTTAGTTGTGCTTTTAAATGACATACATTCCAGGAGATGTGTAGCCCCAAATGACTAGTGTTTCATAGATTGACCCAGAATCAACATACAACCCAATGGAAGCGCCAGGGCTCTGTTCAACAAATTAAATCAGCAATAGAGCCTTTACAAACCAAATTCAGGACAAATCACACTTGTGTATGTGTCATAATTATATCACTATAATCATCTTCTAGAACTTGTAAATAAGTGTTTAGACTAAACCTCATGAATCAGAATTGGGAAGGCCTGGAAAAGTGTTTACGCATGTTTTAGATGCTAAAAAGTAATAAAGATTATGTTCTGCATGCACATCATACTCAAACCCTCGGTGTAGTAATAAATGTATCAAAAAAATATTTACCGATTAATTTTGTCATTCAAAATAACAATATCTTCATAAAAGCTTTTTGCTTCGGTCCTAAATACAGAAAGTTGAAAACTTGATTCAACAAAATTATAAAACTTGATTCAACAAAAGATGTGGATAAATTGTGAAAAGAAAAGAACAGTGTCACTTCGACGAAGCCTCTAAACAATTTTAACACCATTGGGTAGAGTTGTTATCTTGGTCTTGCTAGGTTCAACATTATCAGGCAAATGAGGTGGGATCTCAATATCCTTAAGTGGGAAGTCCAGAGGAGGGAGCTTAGTGGAACTTTCTCCAGTGAACCAGCTTAACAAACCACCGGAAGACGGTGCCTTGGCTGCAACAACACTTGAACTTGCAAGCCTGGCCAAGGGCATACTGCTTGCACGACCCTACCCAATCATAACATGTGATTTATAATATATCAGGCTATCTACATATAGCAGAACATAACAATATACTATTAATCCACAACCAATCTCCAAGAAAAAATAAAAAAAAGATGAACAGATTAAAATAGAAACTTGCAAGTCTTGTATCTACCAGCTATCTAAATTACAAACGTACTTCAAGCAAAATTTTCTCAAAGTACATTCTACAGCTCCTTCAAATTTCTGCACTATGCCACCAATTTTGAAGAAAATGAAGGGAAAAATCAGTTCTAATAAATATATAACTGCAAGCACTATGTACAACAACTATCTTAACCATAAAACCCTTTTCCTACCGAAACTATCTACATTCTCCTCCACGCTGCAGTTTATGTATTACTCCTAATTTATGCCAGGAATCCTGAGGTACTAAAAGAATCCCGCAAATATGAGCTAAAACTTCATCTAATCCAATTCCAGAAACTTTCTAGCTATGATATGAAACACACCCTATACAACATACAAAATATTTCGGGAAAACGTCAGGAGCACATTTTCCAGGAAATCAAACGCTGGACGCAAAATAATCGAAACAATTAATCCAAAACAATCAGAGAGCATGAATAATGAAGCCCAATCAGATCCGACCCTCAAACAGATTGACCGATTAAGGGTTTGAAGAAAGACAAATCTCAAATCGCCATTACAGTCAGAATCCCAATCAACGCACACATAATTATAATTATTTACATCACAAACTGAAGTGAAGATTGAAATTAGGGTAAATGGAATATAATGAATTTGATCGGAAAAAAAACTGACCTTAAGAGCCCTGAGTCGAGATGCTGCAGTTCGATACATGATGATTTGAACAATCAGGGGAATGGGAATTATCTCTCTGGCAGGGGGGAATGAAAGGAGTGAAGTTGTTGGGCCTAATTTGTGGAGGAGAGGAGTGGGGCAGTTGAAACAAAGTTTGGGAGAAGGAGGAATCTCAGCCCTTGGATCAATATTCCAGCATTAAATCTCAGCCACCACTTATCCAAAGTTAAGAGGCAGTTAAAACCTTTGTGTATTGTATAATAGATATTGTGGATGCCATTGTTGTACTCCTTTCTCTCAATTTGTTTCGTAGCAAGTTTTACTAATGTTGAATCTCTTTTTTATGCGTTGGTGGCTGGTGGCGGGATTGGTGTTGGGTGTTGGTGACCGGATTGAGTTGGTTTTCGGTGGTACGCTTTGTTTTTCGCAATGCTTAACTTGTCCCTGAAAGATCATGTGTGGCACGTGTTGTAGTTTCCGTCCATAAACTGACACTACATCCAATATTTATGTTATTTGCAAAGAAATAGTAACCTTGGCTATCGAATTGACATTTTTTGAAACGTTGACAACTGGATTGCAAATTGGAGATATGTCTGGGTTAGCCAAAAATGCCTGAGTCAGCATTTATGTTAATTTTTTGACGAAAACTTGATGGTGGTCAAACTGGACCACCTAAAACATTAGTTGAATGGGTATAATAGCAAAAAACATGGGCACTGATATGATTTTCCCCAAATATGGAACTATGAACCTTACCTTTCAAGTTTCAACTAAATTTGAACAACAAATATAAATGTATTAAGATGTGATTACTCCCCTTTTGGCATCACCATTTTTTCCATTTAATTTGGTGTTTCTCGTAGGTTCAACCATTGATAGTAACTAAGGACTGATCTATCAATTTTTAAAGTCAATTTTTTTTTTAAGATGGATAAAAGGGGTGAATACATAGGGATGTCAAACCCGTACCAAACTTGTAAAGACCCTCTCCTAATGGGTTTGGGATGACCTTAAATCTGTCCCCGTTAACCTCAACCGGCTAACATATCTTTATTATCTATGGGTTTTTTATTTCTATATATCGATAATGTTTAAAAATTACTCTCATTTATATATGATGATGTAATGTACTATTTTTATTTTTATATATTATTATTGGTCTCTTTCTTTAAAGGAAAAATGAAAATATAATAATACCATTGCTTAGTAAAATAATATTTTTTTGGGTAAGTTTAAGACTACATAGGATGTGCGAGTTTGGGTTTTGGCTTGACGGGAGGGGGGGTGTCGAGATTGGTATTTAGTGGTTTTGAGTAGTAGGTTTGGTAAATGCTAAGTCCATCTCAAGCCCGCCTCGTTGCCATCTGACTATATATCATAATTTGTGTTGAACATGAAAAACTAAGTGCCAAAACTTATTTTATCAGCAAATGTAGAGCATAACAATAAAACTAAAGTTAACAAAAATTATCTTTCCCTGATTTTTTGTTGTTGCTAGAGAATGATTATTGAATCTTTACATCTTCTTTTTATAAATTCCAAGTACCGCAACAAATGCCATGAGTATGAGTTTTAATTACAATAAAAATTGATTATTCATTATAAAAATGTAACTTGTTATCTTACTTGCAATTTTTGTAAATTATATATTTATTTACAAATGCTATGATTCTTTGGGGTAGTTATAGGTTGAGAAATGATAAAAGTAGGGTATTTATTTAATTTTTAATATTATAATTATTGTTTAATATTAGGGGTAATCTTGGAAAGGACAAAAACTGTGACAGCTAAATCAATTTTGACCTCTCCCCTTTATTATAGTAGAGATTATGGTTTAATATTATGGGTATCTTGGACATGACAAAAAGAGTAACAGAGCTTCACATATTTTGACCCTCCCCTTTGCAATAGTAGAGACAAGTACTCACTGTGGAAAGCGACACTAACCTTTAGGAATTAAAATAACAAAGAATCTTCAATATTGCAAGGAGAATATGAATGCCTTGTGAACTCTTCGGATTCAGAATCGTAAGTAATATGGCACTATCTCCGTCTAAAAAAGATTGTCGTGTTTTCTTTTGCATTCACCAAAAAGTTGCTATAAAAAATAAAATAGTGTAGTTTTATTAATTACAAACAAGTAAAACTATATTCTTAAAAAACATGCAATGTACAATGCTTCATTTTTTTCGAACGAGAAAATAATTAAGAAATGCCTCATATACAAGAATAAAGATTTAGATCTTATTTTTTATTTTAAAATGCACTAGTTTTTGGAAAGGTAATAGAAAACACTAAATCTTATAAAAACGAGTTTTTCCTAAATAATGAAAAAGTGATTCTCTGCCGTCCCAATATGAATGTCTATATTTTAAAAAAAATTGTCCCAAAATGAATGTCCGTTTTTTGAGAAGTTACCAAATCATCCATCAACAACAAGTTTTAATTTACACTTACACTCATAATGCAATATGGTGAGATCATTAAGGGTGTGTACTTATGCTACTAAAAATTCTTAAATCTCAAATTTCTTAAATGTCTCTCAAAGTTGAAAACCAGACATTCATCTTGGAGCGGAGGGAGTAATATTTACCCCCTCCGTGCCAAAAGGAATGTCCATTTTCTAGAAATGTTGGCCCCAAAATGAATGACTTTTTTCCAAAAAACTTTATCCCTAATTGTTTCTTACCAATTTTATTATCACTACCCAATAAATACTAGCAAAACAAAAAATTTAAAAGTGGATAACGATAATATTTAATCATCTTTGCCTTTAAATTCTATAAAAAGTAATCATTCTCAAAAATTTCCCTTAAATAGAAATTGGACATTCAATTCGGGAAGGAGGGAGTAGTTCTTATGGCTTTAACCCCCCTCCCCCTGTTTAAAACTCATAATTTACAAGTTAAACCCCCTGTCGACTATTTGAAACTCCCAGCTTACTACTTACAACGTCCAGACGACCACGTGTCCGGTTCCAATGGTATAAAAAGCGATTTTCCATTCCAAAAATTGTTTTTTTCATTTGCCTTGCTCTGATAAAAATTGAAGGGTAAAATCCGTTTTTGTCCATCGTACTGTGGGGCGTGTAACTTTATTTTTTTAACATTTTTACCACCGTACCACAAACAATGGTGTCAATTTATACCCAAATTTGTTTCATTTTTACCATTGTACCTCAAACAATTGTGTTATTTTATACCCGAATTTGTAATAAAATGACACTATTGTTTGTAGTAGAATGGTAAAAATGAAAAAAATAAAATTTGATGGTAAAAGTGAAACGCGTCCCAGAGTAAGATGGACAAAAACATAATTTTCCCAAAATTGAAAAGCAGCAAAATTATTTGGAGAATAAAGTTATTGTTTCTAGGTTCATTTTTAGTAACATTTTCATTTTCCTTCTAAATTTGCTTCTCTGTAGATAATTGGTGCCGTTGATATCTATAAAATTATTAATTAAAGAAATATCAAGAAGCAAATTCAATAAGTTACGCAAAGTAGGATAAAGGATGCGCTGTCAAAATAAAGTGCAGTCATTTATACCTATAAATCCCCCTCACCCTTCACTTTGTTTTATGCTGCTGTGTGTGATTTCTTGTTATCTATCTCTCTTACTTCGACATAAACCAAAATAAGTCCTTTCTTTGTTTTTATACCATTTCCAGTTGTTTTGTCCCAAATTAAGGTACTTTTAGAGAGAACCAATGGCCATAATCAATAGTGGTAGTACGTTGAGAAACAACAATAATAACAACGCTAGTCTAGGAGCAAGGGTAGGTGTTTGGAGTCCACGTGGAGGGAACATGTTTAAGAAAGGCGCATGGATGCCAGATGAGGACGCAATATTATCTGACTATGTAAGAAGGCATGGGGAAGGGGGATGGAATGCCGTTCATAGAAATTCGGCCCTCAGAAGAGATGGCAAGAGCTGTAGGTTGCGTTGGGCTAACCACCTCAAGCCCAATCTAAAAAAAGGTTCTATGAGTCCAGCTGAAGAAGAGCAAATTATTGAGTTGCACTCTAAGCTCGGCAACAAATGGGCTATCATTGCCAATCATGTAATTCTTCTCCTCTTTACTTATAAAACATATGGTATTTTTGATAGTCCTTTAGAAATGTTTTTGCGGTTCTCCTATCAAAAAAAATGTTTTTGCAGTTCTAGGAATGACTAATCGGGTTTTTTCCTTTTGATAGTCCTTTTGAAATGCTTATGTGATTCTACTATAAGATTTTTTATTTGCGCTGATAGTTTAGGGGTTGGTTTCCTTGGGGTGTAGTTTTTTCTTTCTGGATGTATCAAAAAAGTCTAAAATCGGCTTTTTCTTCTTCTCTCTGTCGCTGTCTATGTTTTTTTTTTTTGTTTTCTTTTTCCTCATTTATCAAAGGATTACTATGTTTATGTTTCATGCAATGTACACACGGACAATGCAGCCCTTGCATATCCTAACGCCTTAAACCCAATGCTTTGAATCTACTGCAATTTTTTATTTTTATTTTCAACAGTATATATTATTTAGGTTGTACAATTTTAATCCTCTTATAGCGTCGATGAAATTAGTTTAGAGGGAGTTTGACATTGAAATCTTGAGCATTAAAAATAATTCTGTTTTACAAATTTATTTCTGGGGATGCTTAGCTACCACAAGTTATTGTGCGTCAGGGTAAAATGGTTCACATAATTGACTCTATATTCTTAAGTCATAAATAATCAAAGCATTTTTTTTATTTTTTTTGCCAATATAAACCTTAGTTCTAATAATATAATCAAACCATTATTTAACAAAACAAATTTGAATTGTAACGTAGAAATTTATTGGGCCAAACAAGTCTACTGTTGGGTGTTCATTAAATTTCTACTGCCCTATACCCAAAAAGACAAGAATGGTCAAATCTTGGCCCAATGCTGCCCCTCAGCAGCATCATTGCCGTAGCAACGGTTCTGGTCTCTCCTTTATTATGTTTTTGAATATCCTTTTAATTTTTGTCTTTGTCGACTTGTGTTTGTACATGTTTCAGTTTATATGTATATTTGTTTATACTGCAGATTGAAGGTAGAACCGATAACGACATAAAGAATTATTGGTACACCAGGCTGAAGAAGTGCAAGCGTGAGGGCTTACCAATCTATCCTCCTCCCAAAATTCAACAGCCCTCCTTCTCTGTTTTAAAATCATTTGATTTTATATCCCCCAATTCTCTGTACCACTCTGTCATTCCACCCATTAACCTTGTCAAAGACAACATCGATGGCTCTGTTTTCTATTTTTTCGATCCCTTCAAAAACCAGCCATTTTTTACTTCACAATCACAATCACAATCGCAAACACAATCTCTTTCTAATGAAATTCCATATTTGAACCCATCTGAGGAATCAGCTTATAGTGAGAAAGTGTTTGTTGACTACAAGGGGAAGGGGAAAGTCGCGGAAGATGTGCCAAGGGAGGAGCTACGCGCTATCAACTTCAAACCAATATCTGAGGCTGGTTGTAGCAACGTTGCAACGAATGGCCATTTGGAGGATCCCAGCTCCAATCTCTCATCCCTAATCAGTGAGTTTTTAGTATAATTTTTCTATTTTTTTAATATACTTAATTTATCATGAGCGTACATACTTGGATTGATCTAGATATCAAACTGGTTAACCATGCTTATGTATATATGCATCAAATATGGTCTTACCTCCTACCTTATGGCACCCGTAAATAATTTTTCCCCCTTCGTTAAAAATAAATAAATATTGTCCTTTGTGTGATTCTTATGTTCATTAGGGGATAGTAATGGAAAGAAACATGTATCACTAAATTGTTTGAAAAGTCAAATGGGAACATCTATATGGGACGAAGGGAGTATTAGTGAAGCATTTTTTTTTCTGGGACAGATAGAGTATATCCATATGACGCTATTAAAAATAAAAGTCCATATGACGCTATTAAGTTTGAAGACTACATTAATCATGTGCAGTTATCAAGTATGCATAGGAAAAAAATTGGGTACATAATACTTATCCAAAATGTTAGAACATTGACATGATTTGATTCTGGTCAAATAATTTCCACTAGCCTCTCATTATGAGGTTTACTTTTTTTCAGTAACGGCTAAAAGCATCTTTTCAAGTATTACTCTTAATTTCCATTTTCATCCTAATTTGTATATTTCCGTGATAGGGATGACATCCGAGGATGTTATGTATGATCAAGAGATGGCTGCTTTGGAGAATATCAACCTAACCAGCCTCCTTGAATTTCCGGTGCCTCCTCATTTCTCTCAGTGGTATGCCTCCCCATACAATTAGGCTATTGGCCAATGAATTTTGTGAGCAGAACTTGGTCCGTCCAAAGAGTTTTTTGTTTTATTGGTTGGACTTTTTGGTTTGGAGTCATTTCCTGAAGTTTGAACTCAATTTCAAGTGTTAAATTTTAAGTCAATATTTGTGCTCAGTTCCAGTGTTTAGCTTATATTAAAGGCAAGCGTTGGGTTGATCCAGTTTTTCAATTTTTATATATTTTTTGTAACATAAATATTCATTTATCTGTTTCGCGGAAACGTAATGACAGCACTTTGGGGCTTGTCAGCTTGTTGGAATTCAATCAGAATGAATCGGATCATGTTGGCTCAATGTGAGCGCTGATTGCTATATTTACCGGGCCCATGTAAAAGTTTGGCACCTCCGTTCCAAAAGGAATGTCCAAATATAAGTTTGTGAAATTCCGGATAAAGTTTAGTATTCCCCGTATTTTCGTCTTTCTTTACTCCACTTGTATATTGCCTATTTTGGGATCAGCAGCATGTATATACTAAACTTTATCCGGAATTTGGCAAACTTATAAAAAGTAAAAGCAGAATGCTTGTCATCAGCATTGCTTTAATAGGGCGTTTTCTGAAATTTGGATTTGTTGCAGCGGGCGGGCAAATCGTGTTAGCCCTGAAGACACTATCTGATCTCCTCTTTTTGATATTTGTGATCGATTTAATCGACATATCGACAAAAAAGTGGGACCTAACAATGGACTTGCTGATTAGCCCAATCAATTTCAGAGGAGGGATGAACACGCACAAAAAGCGTACAAACTTTTAATTGGCAATCATTGATTTGATTGGCGTTAAAATCATTTAACACTTTTTAAACATTCAATTAAATTATCGCGTAAATGAACACATATATACAGTACATAAATAAATACTCTCTCCTCCGTCCCGCTACAAATCACACACTTTCCTTATTCCTTATTGGGCGTTTCGCAACAAATCACACACTTTCCTTATTGGGCGTCTCGCAACAAATTACACACTTACTAAAATGGCAAAGAATCTTTACTATTCCACCCACTAATTCTCTTTCCTACTTTACTTTTATACTCACAACACCAATCAACTCACTATTTCTTACCACACTTTCTCTCTCCTACCTCACTTTTCATACTCACAATACTTACTCCACTAACTTTCTCCTTAATTCGCGTGTAAACAGTAATTGTATGATTTGTAGCGGGACGGAGGTTGTATGATTTGTAGCGGGACGGAGGGAGTATAACTCTCCATGGCTGAATGAATTCCAATTTTCAGTTTTGAAAGTTGTTAAATAAATTTTAATTTTCAGTACTTCTAAGTAACATATACTCAGTAAATACTCCCTCTATCCCATTTGAAGCTTCACCTTTTATTCAAATGGGTGTCCCGTGTCCTATTATAAGCTTCATCTTTTCTAAAATGGTAAAAAATATGGGTCTCACTTGTCAACTTCACTCACTTCTTCCTCTCACATGCTTAAATTGTAGACCCTACTTGTCATACCCACTAACTTTTCCTCTTCCCACTTGTCATATTCACTCACTTCTTTCTTCTCACAATCCTTCTCCCACTTATCACTTTTCTTAATTTGTATACCCTCACCAAAATGATGAAACTTCAAATGGGACGGAATGAGTATATATAAACAACCGGAATGATTTCTCCATCTACAGTAATTTGGGATTTCAAACCGTTTGCATCAAATGAAATTAATATTACACGTAAAAATTTTGCTACACAATATAAAAAGTGTTCGACAAATGTAAATAAAAAAAGAGTTTTTTACATTGTTTAGTGGAGCTTTTATATTAAGTTGTTTGGCTTTTACATTTATATTACGCTGTTTGGCTTTTACATCACAGTTTAGTAAAAAAAATGTATTTTTATATTCGTTCAAATATTTTACATTGTGTACCGAAGCATTAATATGGCATTGTTTTATTTTTGTTAGAGATATTATCATATATCTATCTGGAATTGCAAACCTTAGAATTTAACACACCTACACCCACCTGTGTGTTTCTCTTTAGTTGCAAGTTTTTATTTGTAAATAATAATTTGATGCATGCGTATCTAAAATTGTACAAGTCCCCCTAGTTTGAAGGCATTAAATCAGCCATCCCATCCATACTTGCTCATGCCATCGGTATCTTGATTTAATTTAGGATCCATTGTCTTTCAAATTTCACATTTACTTAACTCCAAAACTGCTTTCTCCTTCAAAATCCATCTAACTTCATTTTTACCATATTGGATCTCTATGTGAATACATCTTGCTTGCTCACTGCAGCCAATCAACAAGTTCGCGACCGTCGCAATTTCTATCTTCATATTCTAAGATGTGAATATTTGGATCTTTTCCTCAAATTATTTTTTATGTTCATAATATTATTTAATTTTTTTTTCATATTACACTTACTAAAATTATAATCTTTATATACAAAGGTGAAAAAATATAAGTTTTACTTTGAAACATGAGCCCGTAAAGTGGACATATTATATTTTGGTATTTAAAATCACAGATAATATGTTTTGGTCATAAAAATATATCATTTAATAAATTAAGATTGTAAGAATACAATTAATTTCTATAGTTTAAAACTTTAAATTTTATGATAATATACTAAATTAATCATATTTCTGAAATTAAGTAGTGCAAGAAAAGAAAAGGGCTCTTCTGCCATGAATGTAGAACACAGCACTCAAACCGGGGCGAAACGCAAGCTCCCTCCTATAACTCTTCTCCACCTCTCTTTTGTCCCAACCCTCTCCATTGTGGGTCCCTCTCTCTCTCTCTCTCTCTCTCTCTCTTCCATTTCCACTTCATTCATTCCTTCAACAAAACACACACATACACACACTTGCTTCTTCCTGTTCCTTCCATTCTCAAATCACTTTGGTCCCACTTCAATTCCTGATCTCATTATCCATTTTCTCCATCCTTTCTTTCCTGTCTACTTGACATCATCTCTCTCTCTCCTCCTTAATCTAAACCAAAAAACACGCATAGGAAACAAACAAAACTCAACCCTTTCTCTCTCTCTTTCTTTTTTATTCATTTAAAAAGGAAGAGATCGAGCTGGTTTCCATCCCATCTCCTTTAAAAACCCTCTCCCATCTCTTTCCTCAACTCAATCTTTTGTGGTACTTAATTAGGTATAAAAGCTATATATATATATATAGCTAGCTAGCTAGTATTCATAGATTATAATGGCCATTGAAGGCGGTCATGCGGGAAGAAACACCACCACCAACAACAACGGTGGTGGTGGTGGACGCGGTGGTGGAGTGTTGAAAAAAGGTCCGTGGACGACTGCAGAGGATGCAGTGTTGATGGAGTACGTAAAGAGGCACGGAGAAGGGAATTGGAACGCGGTGCAAAGGAATTCAGGGTTGATGAGATGTGGTAAAAGTTGTAGGCTTCGTTGGGCTAACCATTTAAGGCCTAATCTTAAGAAAGGTGCTTTCTCTCCTGAGGAAGAACGCCAAATCATTGATCTTCATGCCAAGCTTGGCAACAAATGGGCTCGCATGGCCCTTCATGTATGTAATTCATATTCCTCCATCTTTTCAACACACACAGTCATACACAGTACTATATATATGTGTGGGGTCAAGATTCTTTTCCATTTCAAAATGAATGTCCAATTTTTTTGTTGAATTAGAAAAAAATGGATTTTGGCTATAATCTTTGTCAATCAAACCCTATTCATGAATTTATTTTAGATGTCTTGTCTTCTCTTTCTATTTTAAAGCTTCTTCATTAGTTGTTTGGTTGATTTGCCTTGTGTTCTTTGATTTCTATGTGCATGTTTAATTTGATTAATCTTGAGTTTGTTCATACATGGTGCAGCTCCATGGTAGAACGGATAACGAAATCAAGAATTACTGGAACACGAGGTTGAAAAGACGCCAGCGTGCCGGATTACCAATTTACCCTATTGATATTCAACAAAACCAAAATCCAAATAACTCATCTTCCCTTCATCAAAATCCTAACTTTTATCGCTCCCACGCCCACCCAACCGTTTTCAACTCATTCACTTTCTCATCCCCTAATGTACCATATCCCTCTGATAATTCACATATCAAGATTATGCGCGATACTAATGGTTGTGTTGCTTTATCCCTATCGTCCTCCTCCAACAAACCATTTTCAACTTCATCCTCGATATCCCCTTTGCCTCGCTATTATAATCAAGTTCTCCCACATTCTAATTTCAACATGAATGCTTTGCCTACTTCAATGGAAACCTCTTTCAATGGCTTTTCTTGCACACAAACCGAGCTCCCTTCAATCCAATCGCCATTTGAAGCCATCACACAAGCTTCTTCCACCAACACTGATCAGAGCGAATATGTGATCCCAACATCAAGTGAAGCCGATAACTATGAGATCACTCCTGAAATATATTCAAGGGGAAATAGTGGCTTGTTGGGAGATGTTTTGGGGGAGTCTCAAGCTTTGCTTAGCTCTAAGAAAGGGAAAGATAAGGGCATCCAAGATTTGGAGCAAATGAAGGATCCAATTGCTGTTGATGTTGAGTCAATTTTCAAAGTTGGCGAGAGCAACGCTGAAAACAACTTGGAGAATTCAAGCACTGGTCATTCATCCCTCGGTGAGTTATCTTATATCATGACTGTACTCAATGCATTGATATAGCATGAATTTATCAGAAAGGTAGTTTCTGATAAAGATATTTCACTCCACATTCGTTGCGCAGACTTTGAGGATCTTCAATCATAATTCTAATTTGTCGTTTAAGATCTTATCATTTGACGTTAAAATTCTATTTTTGTCGTTTCGCCACCATTTTATTTTTGATCATGTGCAATCATTAGAATTAGTAAATGTTAATTATTTGAACTTAAAAAAAAAGTTGAATTTAGAAATTAATGAGGTTTGTTAGCAAATATCGACTATTACCTGACAAGGATAAATATATCTAGATAGGAGAGACTTTAAGATTATGAAACTTTAATGAAAATGTATGGATAAAAGGGAAAAAATCGATCTTCTTAATTAAATAGACTAAATAAATCTGCAGAATAAAAGGCTAATCTTATAAATGAATTTAGCACTCTCTAAAGTTGACAATATATTTTTCAAGGTTACTAATTATTTTGTATTTGTTCCTCAGAGATAGGGATGAACTCGAAGCCAATAGATGACTTTGAGGAGATGAATTTCTTGATGGAAGATGATCTGTCAAGTCTTCTCGACGACTTCCCAGACCCCCTCTCTGATTGCTATGCTGCAAATGATGATGCATCAACTGATAAATCATCTGACAACATCAAAGTTACCTATGGCAATGTGGGCACCACCGTGGAAAATTACCAGCGAGAAATTTCGTGCTCTTCAGATGTGAAGCCTCCAGTTATGGCAGCACAAAACCATGAAGCAAATCAAGGGACGTGCTGCTGGAACAACATGCCTGGTTTTTGCTAGCCAAATAGAATCATCAGTTTGAAAACATCAGGTTTTGATAAGGATAGTGAATTATCTAGCTGCAAATTAGTTGGAAAAATCAACATCAGTTTTTAAATGGGATAATTAAGTTCCTAGCTAGAATTAGGTTTCGATGTGGGGTGATTTATCAAAGAGACAGGCGTAGTAGTCAGCGCCACTCTTTGATTAAGTAATTTACGTTGTTTTTCTTAGTTCTAGATCTTAGACTTAAAAATTTGTTTGTCTTAGATAATTTGATATTTGTGTCATGTTTTTAAGGTTAAGGGTCAACAATTTGGTCTATGCCTCCTCAGTTGTTCTCCCAGCCAGTTAGCATTTCTGCTCCAATGGCTTTGGAATGTTTTAGGGTAAGTTTTCCTGTTTTGAGTCTTGTAATGGCATGGACCTTTAGTTTAGGGTTTTCTTCTTTTATTTTTATTTTCATTTGATATTTAAGTGTCTTAATATTAAGTGCTAGGCTTGTAAAATATTTAAACCTAATTTTGAATGCATTTGGCATTTCATGTTTGCCCCTTTTATATGAATGTAAATAGCATTTTATATACGTCGCATTCATGTTTATGAATTATTGGGAATATTGTCGCGCAAATATGGTTGTAACAATTCTGTTAATTCTTCAAATTCGTATCATCGAATTAGGCTCCGTTTGTTTCATGTAAAACATTTTCCGGAAAATGTTTTCCTTGTTTTCGGGTGTTTGTTTCAAGTAAAATGTTTTCCGAAAAATGTTTTACCTACTTTCGAGTGTTTGGTAACCACTTGTAAAAGAAAGTCAAATGTAAAACATTTTACAAGGATGTAAAAAAAGGAGGTTTTCTTTGTAAAATGATTTACCAATTTCAAATTCGTAAATCATTTTACAACTCTTGTTCTTGACCTTAATGTACAACTCATATTACGCTCGGTACAACATAATAATAATAATAATTAAAAAAAAATTTAACTGCCCCCACCCACCCCACCACCCCCCCCAAAAAAAAAATTTTTTTTTGGAAACCGCCCCACCCACCCCCTGCCTACCCCACCCCCCACCCCTCCCCCCCAAAAAAAAATATTTTTTTTATTTTTTTGAAATCGCCCACCCACCCCGCCTACCCCACCCCCAATTTTTTTTTTTTTTTTTTTTTGGAAACCGCCCCACCCGCCCCCTGCCTACCCCACCCCCTACCCACCCCCACCCCCCACCCCCAAAAAAAAAAAATTTTTTAATTTTTTTTTTTGGAAACCGCCCCACCCACCCCGCCTACCCCACCCCCCACCCTCCCCCCCCAATTTTTTTTTTTTTTTTTTTTATTTTTTTGGAAACCGCCCCACCCACCCCCTGCCTATCCCACCCCCCCTACCCACCCCCACCACCCCCCAAAAAAAATATTTTTTTTTTTTTTTGGAAACCGCCCCACCCACCCCGCCTACCCCACCCCACCCCACCCTCCCCCCAAAAAAAAAAATTTTTAATTTTTTTTTTGGAAACCGCCCCACCCACCCCCGCCTACCCCACCCCTACCCCCCCAAAAAAAAAAAAAAATTTAAATTTTTTTTTGGAAACCGCCCCACCCACCCCCTACCCCCCCCCCCCAATTTTTTTTTTTATTTTGAAACCGCCCCACCCACCCCCTGCCTACCCCACCCCCACCCCAAAAAAAAATTTTTTTTTGAAACCGCCCACCCACCCCCGCCTACCCCACCCCCCCAAAATTTTTTTTTTTTTTTTGGAAACCGCTCACCCACTTTCTACCCCCCCAAAAAAAAATTTTTTTTTTTTATTTTTTATTAAAAAATTAAAAAAAAAAATTTGGGGGTGGGTGGGTAGGGGGGTGGGGTAGGCAGGGGGTGGGTGGGGCGGTTTCCAAAGTTGATTTAAATTAATAAAAAAAAAAGTGACATTTTCGGAAAACATTTTCGTCAAATTTGCCAAACAACTGAAAACAAGACCATGATATTTTACAAGAAAACATTTTACATGGAAATCTTTTTACATGAAAACATTTTACAAGGAAACCTTTTTACATGAAATCATTTTACATGAAAACATTTTTCGGAAAATATTTTACGCGAAACAAACGGAGCCTTAGTTTCGGAGGAATTCGAAAAATAAAGTGTTATCATTTTTATGGTGTCAACTAGTTGACACTCTCAATAATTCGAAAAATAAGGTGATTATTAGCTAGCTAGGGAACACACACACATATATATATATAAGGCTCCGTTTGTTTCATGTAAAACATTTTCCGAAAAATGTTTTCCTTGTTTTCGGGTGTTTGTTTCAAGTAAAATGTTTTTCGAAAAATGTTTTACCTACTTTCGAGTGTTTGGTAACCACTTGTAAAAGAAAGTCAAATGTAAAACTGTGAGCTCCCCAACCCGGGACCTAACGCGTGTCCCGAGCTAGAGGAGCTCCAACTAAGAAAATTCATCTTCAGCTTTTAAAACATTTATTTACCTTTGAAAGAAACCCACTTTTCAAACTTATAAATACAATCAAATGATAATATCTCTGTTTAGAGGAAATCCAACCACAACTTATATAAACCGAAATCTAACTAGTTATACAAAAGCCTTGATTAACATTGTTTCAACAAAAGAGTTTTCCATACAAATTATAAAAGAGGGGTACTTAACAATTACTCCTACAACCCACTCTTATACTTAACTTGACAAGCCCCAAAAGCAAAAGTCCACGATGATAACCCCGGGCCTCACTGATTCGAGTCACCTGTCTCGGAATCTAAAACAGTAAAAGGGAGAGGGGTGAGAATAAATCTCAATGAGCTATTATGCATGCAGCAATATGCCATATAAGATGCAACACATCAAAAGACATATCCATATAACCCAAGAGGCTCGCCGCCAACCGTCCCATACCGGTTGGAAACAACGACCAGCTCAGCATGAATATATCACAACACATAGGTACGATAAAGTAACACTTAGAAGGATACTGAGCCAAGGTTTTATCTCCAAAAGGATATACACATCCGAGCAAAGAAGCAATAGCTGATGAAGCGATTCCGAACCATGAACAATAACAGTACTGGGACTCGGACACACGGTCGTATCCCCGGTGAAAACTAGACCATCTACCTCCAAAGGAGATGCTAGCCCACAAATCCCACGCAAGTGGGGACAAACTCGGCAATGTATGAATTATAATGAGCTCGGCTCGGTGCCATTATAAATCCATAACATTGCCCAACAAACAAATAAATCAATACCGGCTGGATTTACATAACTAAGCACAGTAATAACATACTTGCTTAACCAAACATTGTATGATCCAAAGTAGGGATACATACCACAATAGAATATCATAAAGATAGCAATATAAATCCACAAAGGGGATAACAATAGCCACATGGTAGTATATACTCATGCCCAATCAATATCAAAGTGCCACAATTTATGAGCACACTAAACAACATCAACAACAATATATATAGGTAACACTAAGTAAGGGAACGAGGTATCATTAACCTACCCTACAATTTCCATATACAAGGGTACAAGGCCCCTATGAAGGTTCAAGTTCAATTACCAAGTGGGAGTCACAATTTATGAGTGATCAATTAAGGTTACTAAACAATTCTGGTTCAAATCCAAAGTCCAGTTGCTGAAGGCTTGGGCGATCGCCATACCTCTTGGGCGACCGCCCAAGAGGGTTTCAAAGGGATGCCTAAGTTTCTGCCTAAGTGGGCGACCGCACACTCAGCCATGGGCGACCGCTCACAAGGGAGTTCAAAGGGGAGGGCGACCGCCCAACACCTCTTGGGCGACCGCCCAAGGGGTTTTTCTAAGGCAATCACTCCCTGGACACATGGGCGGCCGCTCACGCCCCTTTGGGCGGCGCCCAAGTGTTTGGACCAAAATTTCCAGATTTCTTTAATTGCTTTTCTTACCATTTTCTATTCCTTTCCAATCATTCCTTCTACTCTAAGCTCAAGAACAACCAAAGGATTTCCTCGGTTGCCAAAGTTCATCCTAACTCATCTAAATTCAACATAAAGGAACCCTAGATTATGGATCATGGCACATTACACCCAAATCATATACTCTAGATTATCATCCAAACATTAAGTTCATCATATTTCATTTTCTACTTATCCAACTCTCATAAAATTCCCAAAACATGAATCAAACATCACATAGATTTAGGTTATTTACCAATTCAAGCTAACATCTTCTAACCTAACTTCACCCATTTCATTCAATCTAAATCAATTCCTAAGAACAAGAGTATCCTTCTTTGTCATTTACCCATCTCCCAACTTTAAATAGGTTTCCAAGGCATTTACAAAATTATCATCACAACAAGAACAACAAATAGAGTTCATGAACATTCATAAGAAGGGAATCATAATAACTCACTTTAGATTTTTAGAATAAAAGTTGATCTTCTTAGCTTGCCTTGCTCCTCTAGATGATCCAAACCCAAAAATGCCTTTAGACTTGAAAATGGTGTAGAATCTCTAGCTACAATGCTTGGGAATGAAGAAGCCTTCAATGGAGTTCCATGGAAGAGTGAAAGAAGAAAAGGAGGAAGAAGATGAAAGTATCTAGGTGAAGTATGGGGAGGTGAAGGGAGAAGTGATGGGGTGTTGACTTGAGGGAGCTAGGATGAGGGGGAGGGGGCCGGATGAGAGGGAGTAAGAGGAGGGGTTAGGGAGGACACTTGGAGGGATTCTAGAAGGAGTAGAAATGGTCCCCCCCTCTAACTAAGGCTTCCCACAATTCTAAATTAAATCCCTTTTTATTCCCATTATTTATTCTACACATTTTAACCTTCTCTTACTATTTATCAAATTTCCATTTTTATTATTTCCCAAAATGCTTTATTAAATTTCTCTAGCAAATCCTAAGATTCTAGAATTATTTCCCAATCATCTCATCTTAAAATACGAATTTTAAAGACATAAATAAACACATAAAGTTAACATAAATATTAAAAGCACATAATAAAATGTTTAAAATTAGCGCCTAGTGGTTGGTCGTTACACTCACTCCCTTAAAGAAAATTCGTCCCGAATTTAACTGTCACTTACCCTAAGGTCCAAATAGCAAAGGTTACCCTTCACACATTCTAACTTAACAATTTCATTTAGACTGCTCAAAGGCATGATTCTACTATACATTTTCATAACCCGAATACTCTAGGATTTCACTTCCCAAGGTTCTAATTTCATTAATAACGTGATATTACAACTTAATAATCCAAACATACCATATGAATATCACTAACACGAATTTTCCGATCTCAATGAAAATATAAATAAATAAAGCATTACAACTTAGGTCACTAAATACATTACATTATCACATTAAAACCTTAGATACTCTATGAGCTTCTCCAAGCCAGTCTATACGCCAAATCACCAACCCTTTCTAAAACTTCAAATGGATTAAAAATTTATACCTTAGGCCTTGCTTCTCTAAATTCACCCCAACAAATTGGAGATCGAAATATCTTTCCGAACCACGCCTCATACTATTTTTCCTCAAAGCTAGAATGATAACTGCTATTCCGCAACTCACTAAGGTTAATTAAACTTCTCAAGTTGAAGGGAAATTTGTCACACAAACATAACCTATTCTTCCAGAATTTGGGTAATCTTCAAATCTCTTCCTTTCGACTAACTAAATCTTTCAACTCTTAGGATCGGTAACTAACCCCAGAAGGGAGCTTCAAAAGACAAGATTCCACTTAAATCACACAACCAATTGTAACCACTCTCGATAAGAAATTTCCGCTTTATCTAATTAACTTCCTCGAAACCCACGCTATCACTTTCCCATTCCGTATAATATCAAATCAAATCTTCCTTTAATATACACTTAAAATTTCACAAGGTCCTCACATCCACTAGGTAAGATAAGGATCGGGTTCAAAGCCAACCTATTCTCTATTACTAATAATGTGATTCATCCTCATCACATCCTACACCATTTATACGCCCTTTAGAGTCAACCAAAGCAACGACTTTTCCATTCTTAAGAATTCCTTAAATCTCTTCGACAGCACTTGCCAACTCAAAGATCAAGGACTTAACCCTCGCAAAATCCATGGTAACATCCACGTTTAAGACTATAGAACCCCAAATTTGAAATCTTCTCGAGCCAACTCATACTAACCAAACTTTGCATGCAGGGACTCCTCATAAGGAATCATTAACCTAACTCTCAGTTTATCCTCACGATCTTCCCGGAACTTTAATTAACAAGGATATCATCAATCATAACTATCATAAGGCCATCAAAATAAGGATTACAATTCTCGCTTATCCTACTCGTGAGCCAACACATGAAATATATCGACGGGAGTTCATTTATCATTTACTCACAATTAGCACATACAATTTTGAAAAGACTTCTTATGCGAGTCTAACATATACTAATTACCCTTCACATCATGATGCAAAATTTTCACCTTAAATACCCATATATGACAAGAATTTTTACATCTAGGTTCACCTATATCAAATACCAACATAAGCAATTTAGGCATGGAAAAGAAGACTCACTTATTATGATAGTCTACCATTTAAACAACAACTACCTAACCCTCCCGGTCAAGTATATTTCAAAATCGTAAATTAATAATCATACCAAACCAACCGCAATACATGCTCAGCCATAACCACCTCACCATCGTGGTAAACCCAAGAAGGTTCGAGGTATCCTCTCATAAGAGCAGAATCCTCTAACAATAAAACAAATTTTCAAACAATGTTGACACATAGAAATAAAACACTATGCCACACGTAATGGTATGAAACAGGATCTATAAAATATGACCCCTAACTCCTGAGACAGAGAATTTACCTCTAGGGACCTCGGAGGGATCCATCTCTCCTGGATCCGAAACACACACTCGACCACAGACCCTCTCTTTCGGTTCTCCTTCGCTATCTCTTTTGGTACCATCTCTTTGTCGTTCACCTTGCTGACTGCTGCTTGAAGCTCGTCCCTGCTGCAACCTCGGGGCAATTTCTCCTAAAGTGTCCCAATGCTCCACAACTTAAACACTTGCCTTGCTTACTCCAACATCGATCTTCGGTATGTCCAACCTTCTTGCAAAATCCACAAATCATCCCATACTGTTTGGGTACTGACCTAGACGAAGAAGCTACCCTAAGTTCCCTCTCTTATTCCCCGAGGCCGAAGTCCTTGGTTGTCCTCTAGTGATTTTGGATCCTTGTCCTATATACTTTGGCTTGTTTCCAATCCCATCTTCCGATTTTCCACTATTTTCCCGATGTCCTTTTCAAACTTATATGCTCTATCTATGACTTGTTTGGAAAGCGGTGAAATTATTAATCCATACTTTCTTCCTAAGCTCGCTCCTCAAACCCGTTACAAACTTCGAACCCTTTTCACTTCATGCGATACCAAATGAGGGCAACACCTAGCTAATTCCTCAAACCGGATCTGAATACCGATCTACCGTCATGTTCCCTTGTTTTAGTCTTATGAATTCAATCTCCTTTTTATCCCTTGTAACCATAGAAATGAAATAGTCCTCGAACTGTTGAGTGAAATTATCCCAAGTCCGGGGTGTATGATCCCGCTCCCAACTTCCCTTCAATATCTCGCCACCACCGACCAGCCTAAACCCTCAAGTTTGAACACGGCATACCTAACTTTCTCTTCGTTGGGACTTTCTATAACCTCAAGAATCCTATTCATTTCGCTAACCAATTTTCTCGCCCGAACGGATTCGGATCTCCGTTAAAGCTCGGTGGGTTCATCTTCACAAATCTTTCTAATCCATTACCTTGATATCTCTCGGGTTGATTCGAACCGATCCTCCAGCCTTAATACCTTGTACAAACGTCCCGAATAATTTCATCATCTCTTCATTACGAATTCCACCTATACCCATATCTTCTTCATTTCCTAGAACCTTTCGCCGATCATCATTGCTTCCGCCATTAGAACGAACTCCCGCATTAAACACTCGGCGTTAATTATCACACATTCCCACTTAGTCTAGACATCTACCTCGACCTCTAAACTAAGCTCGATATTAACCGTGAGCTCCCCAACCGGGACCTAACGCGTGTCCCGAGCTGAGGAGCTCCAACTAAGAAAATTCATCTTCAGCTTTTAAAACATTTATTTACCTTTGAAAGAAACCCACTTTTCAACTTATAAATACAATCAAATGATAATATCTCTGTTTAGAGGAAATCCAACCACAACTTATATAAACCGAAATCTAACTAGTTATACAAAAGCCTTGATTAACATTGTTTCAACAAAAGAGTTTTCCATACAAATTATAAAAGAGGGGTACTTAACAATTACTCCTACAACCCACTCTTATACTTAACTTGACAAGCCCCAAAAGCAAAAGTCCACGATGATAACCCCGGGCCTCACTGATTCGAGTCACCTGTCTCGGAATCTAAAACAGTAAAAGGGAGAGGGGTGAGAATAAATCTCAATGAGCTATTATGCATGCAGCAATATGCCATATAAGATGCAACACATCAAAAGACATATCCATATAACCCAAGAGGCTCCCTGCCGCCAACCGTCCCATACCGGTTGGAAACAACGACTACTCGCATGAATATATCACAACACATAGGTACGATAAAGTAACACTTAGAAGGATACCGAGCCAAGGTTTTATCTCCAAAAGGATATACACATCCGAGCAAAGAAGAATAGCTGATGAAGCGATTCCGGAACCATGAACAATAACGGTGCACTGGGACTCGGACACACGGTCGTATCCCCGGTGAAAACTAGACCATCTACCTCCAAAGGAGATGCTAGCCCACAAATCCCACGCAAAGTGGGGACAAACTCGGCAATGTATGAATTATAATGAACTCGGCTCGGTGCCATTATAAATCCATAACATTGCCCAACAAACAAATAAACCAATACCGGCCGGATTTACATAACTAAGCACGGTAATAACATACTTGCTTAACCAAACATTGTATGATCCAAAGTAGGGATACATACCACAATAGAATATCATAAAGATAGCAATATAAATCCACAAAGGGGATAACAATAGCCACGTGGTAGTATATACTCATGCCCAATCAATATCAAAGTGCCACAATTTATGAGCACACTAAACAACATCAACAACAATATATATAGGTAACACTAAGTAAGTGGAACGAGGTATCATTAACCTACCCTACAATTTCCATATACAAGGGTACAAGGCCCCTATGAAGGTTCAAGTTCAATTACCAAGTGGGAGTCACAATTTATGAGTGATCAATTAAGGTTACTAAACAATTCAGGTTCAAATCCAAAGTCCGGGCTTGTTTGAAGGCTTGGGCGATCGCCATACCTCTTGGGCGACCGCCCAAGAGGGTTTCAAAGGGAGGCCTAAGTTTTCGCTTAAGTGGGCGACCGCACACTCGGCCACGGGCGACCGCTCACAAGGGAGTTCAAAGGGGAGTGGCGACCGCCCAACACCTCGGGGCGACCGCCCAAGGGGTTTTTCTAAGGCAATCACTCCCCGGACACACGGGCGGCCGCTCACGCCCTCGGGCGACCGCCCAAGTGTTTGGACCAAAATTTCCGCATTTCTTTAATTGCTTTTCTTACCATTTTCTATTCCTTTCCAATCATTCCTTCTACTCTAAGCTCAAGAACAACCAAAGGATTTCCTCGGTTGCCAAAGTTCATCCTAACTCATCTAAATTCAACATAAAGGAACCCTAGATTATGGATCATGGCACATTACACCCAAATCATATACTCTAGATTATCATCCAAACATTAAGTTCATCATATTTCATTTTCTACTTATCCAACTCTCATAAAATTCCCAAAACATGAATCAAACATCACATAGATTTAGGTTATTTACCAATTCAAGCTAACATCTTCTAACCTAACTTCACCCATTTCATTCAATCTAAATCAATTCCTAAGAACAAGAGTATCCTTCTTTGTCATTTACCCATCTCCCAACTTTAAATAGGTTTCCAAGGCATTTACAAAATTATCATCACAACAAGAACAACAAATAGAGTTCATGAACATTCATAAGAAGCGGAATCATAATAACTCACTTTAGATTTTTAGAATAAAAGTTGATCTTCTTAGCTTGCCTTGCTCCTCTAGATGATCCAAACCCAAAAATGCCTTTAGACTTGAAAATGGTGTAGAATCTCTAGCTACAATGCTTGGGAATGAAGAAGCCTTCAATGGAGTTCCATGGAAGAGTGAAAGAAGAAAAGGAGGAAGAAGATGAAAGTATCTAGGTGAAGTATGGGGAGGTGAAGGGAGAAGTGATGGGGTGTTGACTTGAGGGAGCTAGGATGAGGGGGAGGGGGCCGGATGAGAGGGAGTAAGAGGAGGGGTTAGGGAGGACACTTGGAGGGATTCTAGAAGGAGTAGAAATGGTCCCCCCTCTAACTAAGGCTTCCCACAATTCTAAATTAAATCCCTTTTTATTCCCATTATTTATTCTACACATTTTAACCTTCTCTTACTATTTATCAAATTTCCATTTTTATTATTTCCCCAAAATGCTTTATTAAATTTCTCTAGCAAATCCTAAGATTCTAGAATTATTTCCCAATCATCTTATCTTAAAATACGAATTTTAAAGACATAAATAAACACATAAAGTTAACATAAATATTAAAAGCACATAATAAAATGTTTAAAATTAGCGCCTAGGGTTGGGGTCGTTACAAAAACATTTTACAAGGATGTAAAAAAAGGAGGTTTTCTTTGTAAAATGATTTACCAATTTCAAATTTGTAAATCATTTTACAACTCTTGTTCTTGGCCTTAATGTACAACTCATATTATGCTCGGTACAACATAATAATAATAATAATTAAAAAAAAAAATTTTTTTTTTTTGGAAACCGCCCCACCCACCCCCGCCTACCCCACCCTCCCCCAAAAAAAAAAATTTTTTTTTTTGGAAACCGCCCCACCCACCCCGCCTACCCCCCCCCCCACCCTCCCCCCCCAATTTTTTTTTTTTTGGAAACCGCCCCACCCGCCCCCTGCCTACCCCCCCCCCCCCCCACCCCCAAAAAAAAATTTTTTTTTATTTTTTTGGAATCCGCCCCACCCACCCCGCCTACCCCACCTCCCCTCCTCAAAAAAAAAAAAAAAAAATTTATTTTTTTATTTTTTTGGAAACCGCCTACCCCACCCCACCCCCACCCTCCCCCAAATTTTTTAATTTTTTTTTTGGAAACCGCCCACCCACCCCCGCCTACCCCACCCCCCTACCCCCCCCCAAAAAAAAAAATTTTTTTAAATTTTTTTTTGGTAACCGCCCCACCCACCCCCTGCCTACCCCACCCCCCCAATTTTTTTTTTAATTTTTTTTTGGTAACCGCCCCCCCCACCCCCTGCCTACCCCCCACCCCCACCCCCCCCCCCCAAAAAAAAATTTTTTTAGAAACCGCCCACCCACCCCCGCCTACCCCACCCCCCACCCCCAAAAAAATTTTTTTTTGGAAACCGCCCCACCCACCCCCGCCTACCCCACCCCCTCCAAAAATTTTTTTTTTTTTGGAAACCGCCCACCCCCCCCCCAATTTTTTTTTTATTTTACACCCCCTACCCACCCCCCCCCCAAAAAAAATAAATTTTTTTTTATTATTTATTAAAAAATTAAAAAAAAAAATTTCGGGGGTGGGTGGGTAGGGGGGTGGGGTAGGCAGGGGGTGGGTGGGTCGGTTTCCAAAGTTGATTTAAATTAATAAAAAAAAAGTGACCGGAAAACATTTTCGTCAAATTTGCCAAACAACTGAAAACAAGACCATGATATTTTACAAGAAAACATTTTACATGGAAATCTTTTTACATGAAAACATTTTACAAGGAAACCTTTTTACATGAAATCATTTTACATGAAAACATTTTCCGGAAAATGTTTTACGCGAAACAAACGGAGCCTAAGTGTTTAAAAGATCTTTTATTTTTATTTTAACTTGCCATATACGTATTTAGCAAAAAAAAAAAAAAAAAGAGAGAGAGAGAGAGAAGGAAAAGAAATGACGGATTCTTCACTAAAATGGAGGTTGCTAACGGAAATATAGCGACGGAAACTCCCGGTTATGGATGGTCGACTGGGTGGTCCGCAGAAGTTCAGGTTCCATCGGCAGCATGTCCCTATGGGCATGTCAGCCACGAGTACCAATTATTGCCTGCAAATTTTATCCGCTGAGTTCGTCAGATTAATTTGCTACATAAATAATACTCCCTCCGTCCCCGCCCGGTTACACGTAAATTAAGAAAAGTGATGAGGGAAAGAAGGATTGTGAGAGGGAAGAAGTGAGTGAATATAATAAGTGGGGTCTATAATTTATATATGTGAGAAAAAAAGTTAGTGGATATGACAAGTGGACCCCACAATTTAAGTACTCCCTCGGTCCCATTTCAAGCTTCATCTTTTGCCAAAACGGGTGTCCCGTTAAAAGCTTCACATTTCCTAAAATGACAAAGAATATTTACTATTCCACCCACTCATTCTCTATCCTATTTCACTTTTATACTCACAACACTTTTCAAATTTACTATTCTCTCCACTCATTCTCTCTCCTATTTTACTTTTGCACTCACAACATTTTCTCTGCTTACCTTTTTCCTTAATTTGCGTGCCGACCCAAAATAGTGAAGCATATAATGGGACGGAGGAAGTATGTGAGAGAAAAAACTGAGTGGGGTTGACAAATGGGGCCCACATTTATTACTCACTCCGTTTCAGATCAAAAGTCCTACTTTTCCTTTTGGTACGTCTCAGACCAAGAGTCTCATTCCATAAATGAAAATATGTGAACAGTGTTTCGGATATTTATACCCTCATAATGTTTACTCCCTCCGTCCCATGATAATATATAAACTTTCCTTTTTGGGCGTCCCACAATAATACTCCCTCCGTCCCAGCGAAAGAGCCATTTATTTCCTTTTTGGGCGTCCCATTTAAAAAGCCACTTTCCCAAAAAGGAAACCTTAAATCACTATTCTCTCCACTCATTCTCTCTCCTACTTTACTTTTACACTCACAACATTATCTTTCTTACATCACCTCCCACTCATTCTCTCTCCTATTTAATTTTTCATACTCACAACATTTAAACTTTTTCTCTTTCCTACATCACATTTCTTATTTTGCGTGTCGGACAAATTTACCGACTCTTTCGCCGGGACGGAGGGAGTATATACTTTCCTAAAATGGAAAGGAATCTTTACTATTTCCTCCACTCATTCTCTCTCCTACATTATTTTAATACTCACATCACCATTATAATTTACTATTCTCTCCACTCATTCTCTCTCCTATTTTATTTTCACACTCACAACACCTTCAATATAATATTTCCTCCTTAATTATCGTGCAAAACCCAAAAGTCTATAAAAAGATGGGACGAAGGGGGTATATATTTACAAAAAAATCATTCATTATACCCTTATAATTTTAATATATTTAAAAAAAAAACAATTATTAACTTACTATTCCTCCCACTCATTCTCTCTCCTACAAAAAAAAAAAAATCATTCATTAAATTACTATTTTCCCCACTCATTCTCTTTCCTATTAAATATTTTTAATTTTTACATTCTCTCTCCTCTAATCTTCTACCCACTTTTAATTTTTTATTCATTTTTTTAAAATTTTTTTAAAAACCGTGAAATACTCCCCTAAGACCCTTGATCGGGACGAAGAGAGTACCATTTTAGAAAATATGAAATTTCTATTATCAAGACATTCATTTGAATAAAATGTGAAGCTTTATTAAGAGGAACTGAGGGAGTATGTTTAGATGTAATTTATTTTCATTAAACTAAAAATAGGTATTCATTAATGGACGGAACAAGATTTTCTTAGAAAAATTGAGTGGAACAAAATTGGTGGCTCAAACATTGTCTTTACTATTTACTACTAAGACCGGTTTCAACACCTCTCCCACTTTCTAACCCCCGCTTTTATCGCTTTACATCAAATTCTCTTTCTTCCACATAATTTATAATTTATCAACTACTCCCTCCGTTCTTATCGAGTGTATACTTATTTTTTTTTTGGTCTGTCTCAGTTGAGTGTACACTACCAAAAATGGAAAAGGTTTAATATTTCATATTCTCCATACCCCACCCACTCATTAACTCCACTCATTCTTCACCATACAATTTATTCAACCAACCTACTATTTACTTCACTCATTCTCTCTCTTCATTTTCTACCACACATTTTCATTATCTTAATAATATTTCTTAATCGGCGTGTCATGGTCAATGATGCACACTTGAATGGGACGGAGGGAGTATATTTCAACTTTTACACTTTATAATAGTTTTGTTTATAAAAATTCAACATCCTTTCAACTAATCATCTTATATCTCACCACTTTTATTTTATTATATATTCTTTATTTTTATGATTAGTAAAATTATTATTATTATTATTATCATTTATAATTAAAAAAATACTTCACACTTAATTAATTTTTCGTAATTGCAATTAAATAAATACGAGAAATGAAGATAATTGTTATTAAAACAAATAAAAGTTACAATAAGCTTAAATCGCGACACAAGTAATTAAAGACAAATAAGCATACGACACAATATACTCGACTCACAATAAAACTATTAAATCACACATCATAAGACTTAAAAATAATCTTTAATTGCGAAACATTTCGAACTTTGCCCATATGTGCTTAATTAGATCCGCCTGCAATTCGTGATGAACTTTTGTATCACGCAATTTCGATCTAGCACACACATGATTTGCAAATGCAGGTAGTACCTCAGTCGAGAATGGTTGCTGTGTACTAGACCCACTTGCCTCAGATTGATCATAGTTGGTCCAATTATGAGAATACGTATCTCGTTCATCCTCAACAATCATACTCCCTCCGTCCCGGTAAGAGCTTCCCAAAACTTTTTGTGCACGCAAATTAAGGAAGTGGGAGGGAAGTAAAGATGTTGTGAGTGTAATTTGAAAATAGGAGAGAGAATGAGTGGAGGGAATAGTAAATTATAATAGTGTTGTGAGTATTAAAATAATGAGGAGAGAGAATGAGTGAAGGAAATAGTAAAGATTCCTTTGCCAAAAAAGGAAAGTGGAAGCTATTAGCGGGACACCCAAAATGGCAAAAAGGGAAGCTCTTATTGGGACGGAGGGAGTATTATGTAATATGATATATGACCTCATGATAATAGCCAAGTCGGTCCAATTATGAGAATACGTATATCGTTCAATATGCCTGGACATCTGAAAAAAGCATACCAGATCCATAAATCATGAAATGCAACTGAGCTAAAAAAAATTATGAATTTTGATGTAATTTTTTTTTAAAAAAAATTAATTTATTATAAAATAATTGAGGTAAAAAAAATCGGATAAGAAAAAATGAAATCCAACCCGCCAATCATAGCCTGCTAAGTGTCCCAATTAAAAAAAAAAAAAGGATTTCCGCATGCAGCAACGCGCCTCTGTCGGCGGGTGTACTGCACGCGTCATATCGGCCCAATGAATGGACGCCACGTGGATAATCAGCCTGCCCCCTCTTGTTTTATCAACATATTGTAAAATTACAACACCCCAATTTAACAACTTCTCCTTTAACACCCCTTCCGTTGGATTCAACACCATCAAAAAATTTACATCACCCAAAAAACCTAGCATTGTAGATAGTCTAATAACTTAAAATCTTGATCCATAAGATTGACCCTTCTTTATTTTTCCACTTGAGTATGCCTATTTTAGGAACAAGCAGATCTCACGATAAACCCAATTGGCCACATACACAACTTTATCCGGAAGGAATCTCGCTAAATTATTCAAGTTTAGACTTACTAAATTTGGAAATTTTCTTGGTGAACCTTTTTTAAATAATAGCAATCCATTACATTGTCAACTTGGCGTTGCTTTTATATCCAAACTTCTCTATTTTTAGTATATAGTATTTTTTTTTACAAGGGCTCACGCGGTCCATCTTTTCCCTATAATCCCCAACTTTTCCTCTTTCCACATGAATATAGATAATAATTTCCCTTTTCTCTCATAATGGTAAGACTTGTCAAACTTTTTAAAATAATGTAATTACTTGTTTTTATATTGCTTTTAATATATTTAAGTTGTACTAAAATTACTTTTGATTTTATAAATACGATACTTATTTTGATACTGATGATAAGAAAATAAAAGTGTGACACTTATCATATGATATGATGGAATAAGTATATATTTCTCTTAAATTGAATACATCGTGTACTCTGTATTTGCAAAATATGATATATGTACGTAATCGTAATCGTGTTTCACGTTCCAACCCATCATATTTTGGGACTTTATGAAGGAATTTTTAATAAAAAATGACATAATATAGCCCTATCTTAAGGATATGTTTTCTACGAAATGTGTGAATGCGTAGCGTTTTATTCAATTGATGTACATTGAATTTATGACCGTTGTCACCTTATTGGAAGGCCGCCGATTTCTATTCCTATCAACCCATCCTACTTGTGACCGAAGAAAAATAGATAATGGAATTTGAAATATTATCTGGTACGTTTTTGTGGCGTGCTACCCTAACTTTGATACTAAATGTACGTTATTCACATGATTATACAATAAGTTAGCGCATATATATACTCTTTTCATCCCATAGTAAGTATCGGAAATTAATTAGCAGATAACAGCTAGAAGACAATCCTATAATAAGTGCGTAATAAGGTCTTAAACAAGTTAAAAAGAGCTAAAATGACATGTCAAATAAGCGTGTTGATCATGCCCAACATGTTGACAATGAAATCTCCCTGCGTGCGCTATTTATTTTATTAGTCGCCAAAATTACTTTTGAATTCAAGGAAAAATGATTTGATTTAATTTTTTTGCGTAAAAACTAAAGAGTAAGTAGGATGGCGAGAGGTGGTATGGTCCCGTTGCCCAAGCAGTCTTCATGCCTCGGCTATGAGTGGACTAAGCTCCCAATTTCAAGCCATCAAATCTTTCTATTCGATGTTAAACACTAACACTGTGTTTTATTCATGGATTTTCTCACACTATCCGCGTCTTCAATTAATTATGGAAATTTCATCACATATGTTCCCCCTCTCTCTCTCATACGCACAAGCGCATGCTTAACACAATGTACACAAATTACTTCAACCATATAACAAAAGCTTTAAATACCTCGATCCATTCTATAAAAAATGATTCATAAATAGCAAAATTAAACATTCATATTGTATTATTGTGAAGGGGTGGTAAAAAAAATATACTATATGGTACTCCCTCCGTCCCTAAATGTTTGTTTCATTTGACTTTTCAAACATTTTAATTTTGTGATTTTGAAGCTTTAATTTTGTTTATTTTTACGAACGCTTTGAAAATTATTGATAATATACACCGCCGTTATGTAATACTCCATCCCTAAATGTTACAACTTTTGAAAATTTAGTGATTTTCTTTAATTTTGAAAATGAAACTAACTTTTTGAGACAAAGGAAAAGGAGAAATGAGACAAACATTTAGGGACGGAGGGAGTACAATTATTTTAATATAGAGCAGCTTTAAGAGCATCCAATTGGCTTCATGGATGAATGATCTCCTTCTATTACAACATCGGATCTGTCGATGTCAGTCTCTGTACTATGACGATCTTGCCATAAATAAATTGAATAGTACAAATCTTTGATTGTCACCTTTCTTTCTAAATATAGATATCTACATTATCCCCAATATATGAGCAGCTAAGCACTGAGGACATTAATGGAGCTTTTGATTTGGCAGGAGATAAACAACCACTCCCTCCGTCCCGCTAATATTCGAACTAACACTGTTTGTGCGAGAATTAAGGAATATGATATTTTAATAAAATGTTGTGAGTGTAAAAGTAAAGTAGGAGAGAGAATGAGTGGAGGGTGTAATAAATTATAATGGTGTTGTGAGTATTAAAATAATGTAGGAAAGAGAATGAGTGGGGTTGGGTGAATATTTTATTAATATAAAGTTTCCTTTTTGGGAGTGTGTGGATATTAGCGGGACGCCCAAAAAGGAAAGTGTGCGGATATTAGCGGGACGGAGGGAGTATATATCTAAAAAAAAAATATTAAACCATTGGTTCTTAAATGATTACTTTCTTCGTCCAGTGTGAACTTATTTATTTTTTCGTATGATTCACACTAGTGTAAACTTACCAAAATGACAATGTTTTTATTAATGGAATATACTCCTATGTTTCCTCTTTCAAAAAGAAAAATTCTGAAATTGTATGGTCTAACCCAATACTTTTACCAATAACGTATTTATAAAAACTAGATTGTGACAAAAATTGTTATCAAAATATTTTTCAATGTTCATTCATAATTTTTTCTCTGCCTCATCCATAAAGATTTTCTCGTTTACTAATTTTGTTAGTCCCAAAAGAAAATCTCATTTTCAAATTTAAGTAGTTAAAATAAGTGAACTTTATAAATGTTACCACTAAAATATTTGAAAAGTCATTTGATATCTGCATAATTCTCGGGTAATTCTTACTTTCATTACGGGAAAAAGATGGAAAGGGAAATACTCCTCTATAAATTTTCATTTTAAGTGGCTCATTTAAATAAAAGACACACTCTCAAAATTGAATTTTTTTAATGCTTGTCTATAAATGGGATCCACTCGTCATACTAACATCAACTATTCACTTATTATTCCTTGCCCCACATTCTCTTTCCTAGCTCACTTTTCATACTCACAACATTTATTCAAATATACACTCTTTTTAATTCTCGTACAAAGCTAACTTTGTGTCTTTTTGAATGAGACAGAGAGAGTATATCACAAAAATGTTTGAATGATCAAATAAAAAGATCTTTGTGTGGGACGAGAAAAGAGTAATTCTTAAATTTATATAAGAACAATAATATTCTCTTAAATATTAATTAAAATTTAATTTAAATCCAGTTGATCACCAAAATGGAGTTAAAATGAAGTATTTAAATTACTTTTGTCATTCAACAAGCTAGGTCTGCCACTACAAGAAAAATGGCAGTTACTGACGGAAAAATTCGTCACTAAATGCCAAAAATCCGTCACTAAATCAATTTAGTGACGGATTTTAGACGTAAAAAATCCGATGTTAAAACGTGCGTCACTAAATTTTTTGACGGATTATCGACGGTTCTCAATCAGATTTAGCGACGAAAATTTCCGTCACTAACGTTTTAAAATCCGTCGGTAATTTGGTAAAATAAACGACCAATTTAAAGCATTATGCCGGCGGATTAGCGACGGAAAATTCCGTCGGTATTTAAACGGTCGTTTTATTTTTTGGACCATTTCGTGACGGATTATCGACGGATTATTCCGTCGTTATTTAAATGGGCATTTTATTTTTTTGGACCATTTTAGTGACGGTTTATCGACGGATCATTCCGTCGCTATTTAAATGATCGTTTTATTGTTTGGACCAATTTAGTGACGGATTATCGACGGATCATTCCGTTGCTAAAATTTATTCCAAAATTTCCCAATTTTATTAATTTTTTTAAATTTTCTTTTTTCAATATTTTTTATTTTTGATATATCACACTACAAGAAAATTGCGTTTTAGCGACGGAAAAATCCGTCGCTAAATAGTAAAAATCCGTCGCTAAATCTTAAATAAATTATAATTTAAATAAATACCTTTTTTTTTTTATTTTCAAATCAGTCCCTTTATTTTTTTTATTCTCAGATCAATCTCTTAACTTTTTTTATTTTTAAATCAGTCCCTTAAGGATTTTTATTCTTAAATCAGTCCCTAATCATTTTTTAATCTCAAATCAGTCCCTAATCATTTTTTATTCTTACTTCAGTACCTAAATATTTTTTATTCTCAAACCAAGTTCATCCTATTTCAACATTGACATCATCATTCACAACCACCATTCACCACCACCACCACCACCATCCATAACCACCACCATCCATCCACCAAACAACCATCACCATCCATCCACCAAACAACCATCACCATCCATCCACCAAACAACCGTCACCATCCTTCACCAACAAGATAGATTTTTTTAAAAAAATGAAAAATTTGATTAAGTGGATCTGTGGAGAACCACCTTGCCGTCTGCCGCTGCTCCGCCATCAAAGCCCGACGATGGTGGATCTTCATCAAGCTGGAATACCGGAGCCGGAGATATGAAAATGGTGGTGCGTCACCCAGATCTGGCGGAGATTGTTGCGGCAATCAAAGAGTATTTTGATTTTATGGATTTTCCGGCGAGGATGCCGCAGAGAATGGGGGAGGGAGAACCAGATCTGCCAAAATCAACGTCGGCCGGTTGAGGAGATAGAGAAGTAGACGGCGTCGGCGTTGGGGGGAAAGGGAGGAAGGCAGAGAAGTGAAATGGAGGTCGGCGGATGGGGTAATGGTTGGACGGCGATGAAGGGTGTCGACGGGAATGACGATGAGAGAGAGAGAGAGGGGAATACCGTGCGTCCGTGCGTGTAGAGAGAGGGAGAAAAGTGTGAAGTGAGAGAAGAAGATAAGAAGAGGCTTTTTATGTGAGTGGATATGAGTGGGTATAGTAGGGTTTTTGTGTGAGTAAGTGAATTTGAACCATTGTTTGCAATTAAGATGGATGGTTGAGATGGTTATCCAAGTGAAATAAGTTGTTAAAATGAGAGCCATTGGATTCAATTTAAATGATATAGAATGAATGATTAAGATGATGATCCATGTGAAACAATGTCTTATTAAGAAAAAAGTCAGTTAGAAAGATAATAGCAATAATATAAAAAAATATTAGTATAATGTAACCTTTAAATTAAATATATTAAAAACAAATTATTTTAATAATTAGTAAAAATAATTATTAATAAATATAATTATTTTTAAATAAATGATAATAAATAGAAATAATTCAAAATATAAATAATATTAAATAAAAAACATTTAAGATTTTGATTAGTCATAATTTTTAAATATATAAATATTATTTAATTAATATAATACTCATTAATAACTAATAATAATAAATAATATCATGAAAAATAATATTATTAATTAGTAAAAGTAAATAATAATAATAATAATAATAATAATAATAATAATAATAATAATAATAATAATTTAAAATATAAATTATTCATGATTATAATAATTAATAAATAATAATAATAATAATTATAATAATAATAATAATAATAATTATAATAATAACAATATAAAATATAAAATAATATTATCTCATAATAATTATTGAATAAAAATAAAAATATTAAATAGTTGTAACAATAATAGTAATTAGTAATAAAACAAGTAAATATCAATAATTTTTTGAAGTTTCTTTCAAAAAACTATTTAAAAAAAGTTAGAAAAAAAAAACTAAACAAATGAAAATATAATAAAGAAATAAGGAACGGTAAAATTCTTTAATTTATTTCATAAATGTAGTGTTTTTTATATTTTTTATGGATAGACATAAATATTTTGGACATCTTTTATTATTGAATAAATATAAAAATATTAAATAATATTATCTCATAATAATTATTGAATAAATTTAATAATTATTTTAAATAATTTAGCAACGACTCAAATTCGCCGGTAATAATATGTAATTGATTTACCGACGGATTTTAATCCGTCGGTAATCAAATCCGTCACTAATCCGTCGCTAACCTAAAATATAAATTTAATAATTATTTTAAATAATTTACCGACGGATTTTAATCCGTCGGTAATTAATTCCGTCACTAATCCGTCGCTAACCTAAAATATAAATTTAATGATTATTTTAAATAATTTAGCAACGACTCAAATCCGTCGGTAATAATATGTAAACAATTTACCGACGGATTTTAATCCGTCGGTAATTAAATCCGTCACTAATCCGTCGCTAACCTAAAATATAAATTTAATACTTCCTCCGTCCCGCTTATTACTTCACCATTTTGGCTCCGACGCGCAAATTAAGGTGGAGAAAATGTTGTGAGTGTAATTTGAAAATAGGAGAGAGAATGAGTGGAGGGAATAGTAAATTATAATGGTGTTGTGAGTATTAAAATAATGTAGGAGAGAGAATGAGTGGAGGGAATAGTAAAGATTCCTTTGCCAAAAAAGGAAAGGTGAAGCTTTCAATGGGACACCCAAAATGGCAAAAAGTGAAGTTATCAGCGGGACGGAGGGAGTATTTGTTTTAAATAATTTAGCAACGACTCAAATCCGTCAGTAAAAATATCCGTCGCCATTCCGTCACAAATTCGTCGGTAAAAAAGTGCGCAAATTTTTGGCGCCAAAATGGTGACGGATTAGAGACGAAATGGAATCCGTCGGCATATCCGTCACTAAATCCGTCGGTAATCTCGTCCAAATTTCGTTTTTTGTTTTTCACTCCAGGTCGTTGCTATTTCGTCACTAATCCGTCGGTATTAGTGACGAATTTATTTCCGTCACTAATTTCCGTCAATATCTGTCAGTTTTCTTGTAGTGTGCAGGCGATGAGCTTTTTAGAAGTCCAGAATTGACCAACTACTTATAAGCCCATCTAAGCTAGGTACGATGAATTGTTATTTTGTTATGTATTGTAGGCCGTGAAGTTGGGGATCAGCCTAAAGTGAACACATTATGGGCAGGGGTATTTGTCCAATTGCCAATTGATATAGCCATTAAATTTTTATCATGCAACTCTATTGTACATTATATCATTTACAATAGTTTAAACGATAATATTTCGAATAAATAACACCCATTGGATAATCAAAACACCCGTTTTGTCATGCCTGATCATGGGCTCAAAATATATGGTCGGGCTTTAACCTTGAGTAACGATAAAATGGTCGTATATTATTACCGGATACCAATATTGCTATCCACTCATCTATATATGGACTATGATGTACCTACTTACACAAGAGGCTTGTGCTTAGTATGTCAATATTTTTCGGGCTCGGGTCATTGTATGTGGTGCCTGCATAAACAGACTTTTTACGCTCGGGTCATTCACATATACGGAGTATGCTATTTAGAGTGAAAATTAGGCATAACGGTATGATTAAGCCTAGTTGATTCAGAGCAAATTTCAATCACATGTTCCCAAGGCCTATGTATTTCAAGCATTTGCATTGACATGTAATGAGAATCAGACTTCATAGATCAAAATAACAAGAAGAGGGCAGCTTAATTATTACAATTAGTTTATTTAAAGTACTTAAACATAGGACTTAAATAGAAATGGTTTTGATAATTTTAAGGTCATGGGGCAACTTGAATAACAACTTTGCCAACATTAGAGCTGGTGAACAAGGAATCCAAACTCTCCAAGAAACTCTCTATCCCATGATAAATTTTGTTCTTGGATTTGATCTTGCCTTCTCTTATGTATTCTTTCATCTGCGCAGAGAATTCCGGCATTCGGTCCAAATATGAACCGCAAAGAAATCCTTGCATCCGTACTTCTTTTCCTACTATATTCAATAGGTTCCGTACCCCTTCTCTCTCTGTCCATATCTATTAACAACATATAACATAAAATCTTGTTAGGAAAATTGGTTTAACAACTTTTAATTTACAAGTTTTATTATTAAAATTGTCATTTTACTATTTGTCAAATGCTTCAGTTTTAATAGTAAAATGGACAGTTTTAACTCGTCGTCTGTTTACAAGTTAAAACTGCCCGTTTTACTATTAATTTGTAATTCGGTCAGTTAAATTTGTCATATAGTAATCTGACTATTTTAATAGTAAAACGAGCAGTTTTAATAGTAAAATTGACCCTTTTTAAAACTAGCGCAAGGAAGAAAGAATACGGAAAATGAGGTAGAATTAATTACCGTGTTATATTGAGAAATCATGCCGCAAAGAGGAATGCGAGCGCCCGTATTGACATGGTTAAGGACAGCCTCAAGCATCTTTCCCCCAACATTTTCAAGGTAAATATCGATCCCATTAGGGAAATACCTGTTCAGATATTCGTATACATATTTGAAATAAGAAACAATGTAAGTGTGTCTAATAAGGAAGAAGGAAATGGAAGGAAAATTAAGGATGTAATGAATATGCAAGTACATACTTGGCTAAGGCAGCATCGAGATCCTTCTCTTTGTGGTAATTGAATGCATCATCGTACCCAAATTCCTCCTTCAAAACTTTCACCTATGATATACCAAAAATTTGTAAAAAAAAAATAGAAAGTCGGATGTTAGTTGACTAGTCAAAATTTTCAATTAAAAAAGAAAATCACAAGTAACGATCATGAGGCAAACAAATCTTAATAATTTTATGCTATGTTTGTTTGCATAAATAAAACGAATTCCGAAAAATGATTTCCTATATAATATTTTTCGGAAAGTAAAAATGTTTTTCGAAAAACTACATAAACATGTTTTCGACTGTTTGGTAAAGAAAATGTTTTCTGAAAAATATTTTCATGTTTTTAATGAAAATATTTTTCGATAAAAACACAATTTAAGATAATTTGAAAGAGATAGAGTGGGTTAGGGTGATGGAGATGGGGCGGTAGAGTAGAAGATGGGGATTAGTACGGGTGAGGTGGGTGGGTGTGGGGTAAGGTAGGAGTAGGATAGGGTGGTGGGAGAAATATAAATGGTAAGATGATGGTAGGCTAGAGTGGTGATAGGGTAGGATGTGGGGTGGGGTAGGTGTGGGATAGGATGGGTAGCCGAGAGTGTGGGGTTGGGTGGGTAGTCGAGAGTAGGGGAGTGGGATTGGGTGGGAGAATTGTTAGAAAATAAATGAATTTAATTATGAGTAAACAAAAGTTTGATCATGGGAGGGGTGTTGGTGGTTGGTGGGTGGGTGGGGTGGTGAGGGTTGTTAAAAAATAATTTTAATATGAATAAAAAAATATTACTTGGGAATTGAGGAGTTGTTAAAATATAATTTTAAAATAAATAAATAAATAATTTTTTACCTTGAGGTGATGGTGGTGGGAGTGGAGAGTTGTTAATAATAAATTTAAAATAATTAATTTTTTTTTTTACTCGATGGGTGGGGTGGGGTGGTGGTAGTGGTGGTGGTGAGGGGGGAGAACTGCAAAATCTAATTTTAATATAAATAATTTTTTTATAAGTGGATGAGATAGGTGTGGTTGATGTGGGGTGGACAACGTGGGGGTGTATGAAAAGTTAATTGTATGGGGTGTAAGGGTGTTACCATTTTTCGAAAAATATTTCAATTAAAAAAAATACATAAATCATTTTACTTAAACATTTTCTCCATTTTCTCCCAAACAAACGGAGCATTAGTGTAATTTTAACCAGGTATATATTAGCCATCAAAAATGCTTTCTTGTTAGATTTAACTCGTCAAATATAGGCCGGTGTAATAAGTGTAATTTTTTTTGTGGAGAAGCTAATATTTTCTACATCTCATAATAAGATTTTGAGTTTTACTTTGTACAGGATTAAGATAAAGTAATGTTTTGATTATAAAAAATAAAGTAAAAGCGAGAAAGTTGATAGAGAATAGTAAGTGGGTTATTATTTTGAGTGTATCAAATGGATCTTATTGTCTATTTTAACTAATAAAGCAACTAAAAATCTTATTTTTATGAGAAAGTCTAAAAAGAAAAACAAGAATTAATATTATTCTTGAGACGGAGGGAGCATGAAGTATATATACCTTGTCATCTGAACCGGTGCTTCCAATGACTCGGCAGCCTTTAAGTTTGGCCAATTGTCCGGCAATTAGTCCAACGCCACCAGCGGCAGCAGATATGAAAACATTGCATCCAGGTTTAGGATCTCCAAGCAAATCTATCCCCAGCCATGCAGTGAACCCAGGTACTCCTGTTCATCTCTCCCATTTCATAATAACTACTTGAAAATCGAACTAAACCACATAATAGTTTGATTTTGTTCAATTTCAAATCGCGATTTGAAGCGAACCACTTACCCCTTATAATTGAAACTTGAAAGCTCCATCAGATTAGTAACTTGCTAATCTTCTCTAATTACTTTAAATTCAGGAATGATTCATGTGCAATCATCTTGCATCACATCACAATCACATGTCTAATTAAATAGTATTGGTTCCTTCTTGACAAAGTAATGGCCACTGCATCATTTTCATTTTCATTAAAGCAATGTTTTTTAAAAGTAAGTTTTTATCAAAAACTTTTTATAAAAATGCTATTTACAAAAAAAAATGTAAGTTTTGATATTAGAAAAAACTTTTTTTCTTTTTTCTTTCTAATTTTTTTGCGTTTTTAGTTAAAATAACTGATAAAGGCCACACTTTATATCACATTTGATGTCTTTCGTTGGAAAGGATTAACCTATTATAAATTATACTCCCTCTATCTCACTTCAAGGGCCCTATGGTAACATTTCACGCTTCTTAAGTTTTTTTTTTAATAATGAATAAAGAATTGCAAGTGGGTAGAAGATTAGAGGAGAGAGAATGCAAAAGTTAAAACATTTATGATAAAACCTCTTTTTGATTGATTTTTTTTGTAAATATGTTAACATTGTAAAAGAATAATGAATGATTTTTTTGTAAATATATTTACATTAAAAGGGTATAAGTGTCCGAAACACTGTTCAAAATTTGCCATTTATGGAATGAGACTCTTAGGGCAACTCCAATGGTGGTCCTAGTCCTAGGGTCCTAAAACCAAATTTTGATACCCATGGAGACTTTTTGCATGGTCCTAAAAAATCATCTCCAACAATGGGTATCAAAAATTAGGTACCAAATTAGTTTTTTTTTAAGTTAATAACTTTATTAATATTTTTAATATGATAAATAATTTTGAAATATAATAATTATTTTAATTAGTTATTTCAAAAAATAAAATTTTATAAATAATTTCGAAATATAATAATTATTTTAATTAATTATTTTTTTATAAAATTTAAAATTTTATAAATAATTATATAAAAATTTAAATATATTTAAATCAAAAATCAAAATTTTTATGTATAATTAAATAAATTTAAAAAGATGTAGAACAAATGTAGAAAGAAAATGAAAGAAGGGTGTATGGAAAAATATGAAGTAGCAAAGTCCTAAGTAAAGTCCTAAATATGGTACTTTGCTAAGGACTTAATCAAATTTTGATACCTCTAGTCTTTGCCATTGGAGATGCAAGGACCTTTGTGTGGGTATCAAAAATAGGTTTTAGGACCATTGTTGGAGTTGCCCTTAGTATGAAACATATAAAAAGAGAAAGTAGGATCCTTGTAGTGGGACGGAGGGAGTGTGGGACGGAGGGAGTATTTGAAACTTTTACCTTTTATTTTTCCCTTTTTTTTCCTTTTTCCTTTTTCCCTTCATAATTGAAGAATCCGATGTGATTTTCTCCTTTTGGGCTTTGCCTTCACATACTTGCTACTTCCGTTGCTAAAAACATAGTTTTATTTCATTTTTCATGATCAATCTCAAACTCAACCATTTAATCAAATTACTCCCACCTTTATAAAAGAATTAGTGCTACACCCGTGTATTAGACGCACGGATAAAAAACTATTTCAAATATAGTTAGAAATAATAGAAAAAGTTGCTCTCCATAGAGCACGTCAAACATCTATCCCTTTTATTTTTTTTCCTTTTTCTTTATAGCAAGTCACTATCTTACAAATGTGAAATGAAAAAATTGACCAAGTTTTCAATTTCAAAACTGGTTGTGAGTGAGAAACGAAAATGGAAAGCTTTCTTCAGAAATTAAGGAGCTATGAAAAGACTTAGTTAAGGAGTCATTTGGCGGTGATTAGGCGCCCTAGACGTGACCTTGGCGCCTTAGGCGTGACCTAGGCGCACCCAACGCCAAGAAAGCTGGTCTTCACAAAGGAACCTAAGGCCCCAAAATTTATACTATTTCATTTTCTAGCACTATATTAAGGCTTCTCAATATATACTACTCCATTTTCTAGCATTTCAATTCCTAGACGATATGGGATTAATATCCCATTTGGTTTTTCAAATGCTAAGGTCTCTCAATAAATACTACTCCATTTTCTAGCATTTCAATTTCTAGACGATGTGAGATTAATGTCCAATTTGATTTTCAAATGCTAAGGTCACTCAATATATACTACTACATTTTTTAGCATTTCAATTTCTAAATGATGTGGGATTAATATCAAATTTGGTTTCAAATGCTAAGGCCTCTCAATATATACTAAATGGAAAGCTTTCTTGTGAAATTAAGGAGCTATGAAAAGTCTTAGTTAAAGAGCCATTTGGCGGTGATTAGGCGCCCTAGGTGTGATCTAGGCGCGCCCAACACAAATAAAATTGGTGTTCACTAAGGAGCCAAAAGCCTCAAAATTTATACTACTCCATTTTCTAGCATTTCAATTCCTAGACGATGTGGGATTAATATCCCATTTGGTTTTCAAATGCTAAGGCCTCTCAATATATACTACTCAATTTCCTAGTATTTCAATTTCTAAACGATGTGGGATTAATATCCCATTTGGTTTTCAAATGCTAAGGCCTCTCAATATATACTAAATGTAAAGCTTTCTTGAGAAATTAAGGAGCTATGAAAAGTCTTAGTTAAGGAGCCATTTTACGGTGATTAGGGACCCTAGACTTGACCTAGGCGCGCCCAACACCAAGAAAGCTCGTGTTTACTAAGGAGCCAAAGGCCCCAAAATTTATACATTAAGAAAGCTGGTGTTCACTAAGGAGCCAAATGCCCCAAAATATATACTAATCCATTTTCTAGCATTTTAATTCCTAGCCGATGTGGGATTAATATCCAATTTGGTTTTCAAATGCTAAGGCCTCTCAATATATACTACTCCATTTCCTAGCATTTTAATTCCTAGACGATGTGGAATTAATATCCCATTTGGTTTTCAAATGCTAAGGCCTCTCAATATATACTAAATGGAAAGCTTTCTTGAGAAATTAAGGAGCTATGAAAAGTCTTAGTTAAGGAGTCATTTGGCGGTGATTAGGCGCCCTAGGCGTGACTTAGGCGCGCCCAACACCAAGAAAACTGATGTTCACTAAGGAGCCTCAAAATTTATACTATTCCATTTACTAGCACTTCAATTCCTAGACGATGTGGGATTAATATATCATTTAATTTTCAAATGATAAGGCCTCTCAATATATACTACTTCATTTCCTAGCATTTCAATTCCTAGACGATGTGTGATTAATATCTCATTTGGTTTTCAAATGCTAAGGCCTCTCAATATATACTACTACATTTCCTAGCATTTCAATTCCTAGACAATGTGGGATTAATATTCCATTTGATTTTCAAATGCTAAGGCCTCTTAATATATACTATTTTATTTCCTAGACGATATAGGATTAATATCTCATTTTGTTTTCAAATGCTAATGTCTCTCAATAAATAGAAAGCTTTCCTGAGAAATTAAGGAGCTATGAAAAGTCTTAGTTAAGGAGTCATTTGACGGTGATTAGGCGTCCTAGACATGACCTAGGCGCGCCCAACACAAAGAAAGCTGGTGTTCACTAAGGAGCCAAAGGCCCCAAAATTTATACTACTTCATTTCCTAGCATTTCAATTCCTAGACGATGTGGGATTAATATCCCAGTTTGTTTTCGAATGCTAAGGCCTCTCAATATATACTAATCCATTTCCTAATATTTCAATTCCTAGACGATGTGGGATTAATATCCCATTTGCCATTTCCTAATATTTCAATTTCTAGACGATGTGGGATTAATATCCCATTTGGCACGCCCAACACAAGAAAGTTGGTGTTCACTAAGGAGCCAAAGACCCCTAAATTTATACATCAAGAAAGTTGGTGTTCACTAAGGAGCCAAAGGCCCTAAAATTTACACTACTCCATTTTCTAGTATTTCAGTTCTTAGACGATGTGGGATTAATATCTCAATTAATTTTCAAATGCTAAGGTCTCTCAATATATACTACTCCATTTTCTAGCATTTCAATTCCTAGACGATGTGAGATTAATATTTCTCAGATTTTTCAAATTTTATTTCGGGTTATTAAAGGGGGTGTGTTTAGTAAATGAGTAATGAACCTAGCCTCCATTTAGTCTCGATTCTAATTTGAGCGGGAAAATGGGGATGTGCTTAAGTGCTTTACAATTCAGCCTTTATATCTATAGTATAAATGGAAGCTCCACTATGAACAGTTCTTTGAACAGTTTTACCGGCCGAAATCCCCATTTTGCCCTCACTATTTTGTCTATTTCCCATTTTGCCCTTAAAAAAATTAAATAAAAAAAACACAAAACACAAAAAACAAAAAAACAAAAAACGTGGCCTTGGACACGGGCTAGGCTAGTAGTTATATATAAGCGTCTTCTTTTGACTTATCAAACTTTATTAAAAATAATTGTGCTTTATTCATTCGTTTGTACATTAAAATTGCACAAAAACTAAAGTATTTTCTTATTTAAAAGTGCAATACATATTTTAAAATAGACAAAAAATAAATAAAAAAATACGACCCTTCTTATTGTGAGAACTTTATATGATTATTAAAAAAAAAATGTTGTTAGTATGAAAATTAAAGAATTAAAGTATGAGAAATAAAGTGGGTAGAAAGTTTTTGTGTGAGAATAACAAGTAGGTCTCATTGTACATTTTAAATAATAAATTAAATAATAAAGAAACTAAAAATCATACTAACCTTACTGTGTGTGACAGAATAAAAAGGAAAAATAATAACCTAGACGTACTGACGTAGTGAGTATTTTTTTTTTTTTTTTATTACCCAGGTTTCCCAGCTTTGCCGGATCATTCCTGGACCACCAAGTATCGGCCCCTCAATATGCTGGTGGTGAAGGTAAATCGCGGAATGTGCGTACTGAGTATTTTAGTTAGAAGGAAATGCTTCTTTACTTTTGAATAATAAACTTTTCTATTCTTGTAGGACGATATTATAATTAATTTATTCCCCAGTTTTGGACGGCTAAATATTCTAAGCTGTGCAGACTAATTTATTTATTATGTACAGGGTAGATGCCCAAATTAATTTGACCATATTTTAAAAAAAATTAAAAAAATGACCATGAACAAACATAATGATGTATTGAAGGCGGCCCCTTTGATTTCCTTCCTTGTCTTTAGGTGGAGTGTCATATATGAATTTAGGTATATACTCCCTCCGACCCAGAAAATTCATCACTTTTTATTCAAAATGGCGTCCCGTTTAAAGCGTCATCTTTCCTAAAATGAAAATATTTTATTAATATTTTATTATCCCACTAACTATTTCCTCCCCTCATTCTCTCTCCTAAAACACTATTACACTCACAACACTTTTTAAATTTACTATTTCCTCCACTAATTCTCTCTCATCTTTTCAAATTATACTCACAACATTTTTTTTCTCACTTTTTTCCTTAATTTGCGTGTCGAACCTAAAATGGTGACACTTTTCTTGGGACGGAGGGAGTATGCATTTAGGTGATATTTGATTTTTTTTAATTGTTAAGTGCTAAAATCTTATTTCACGTCTGAATTTGACTGAATTGATAAAAGGTAGCGTCTGAAGACTGATTTCTGAATTACTCAAACTGTTTGAATATTCATCTGAATTCACATCTGAAATTAATGTTACCACATTTAATGAATTAGAGAGATGGGAAGATGTTTATTGATCTAGTTTGGGTCAGAATTTTGACCAAACATTAATGTTAATTTAATTATCATAATAAAAATGTAAAATTGTTATTGATAAATTAGTAAGTGATTTATCAATAAGAAAATTTAAAACTTCATTAGAATGAATATTAACATTAATTAATGTTTGAACAAAATTTATTTGTGTTAGCAATCAGAATATTGCAATCGTTAGAGAAAGAAGAAAAAAGAAGGAAGGGAGGAATAGGGGGTAGCATATTAAATTAAGAAAAAAGGAGTGAAATTAAATTACCAAGAGAAGTAATGTAGTCCGGCAGGGGAATGTCATCGGAAGGATCAACCTTCGTAAGAAAATGTGGTGGTGTCACACAATATTCAGCTATTTGTGAGAAAGGATTTATTACAATATCACCCTCTTTATAATCACTGTTTTTTGACCGAATTACCCTTCCAATAGCAAATCCATCTGGTACCTGAATTAGCCCAAAAAAAATCAGTTTTAAAAAGTTCATTATAATTTGATGTTCCATTTTTTTTTTTAAATCTCTTTCTTCGTTCCATATTAGAACAAATGTCGTACTTGTGATTCTTTTTTTTTTATTTTTTTGTCCTACTCACACACACTCATACACATGCACACAGAAGCGCCTGAAAAATTCTAAGGAGAGAAAGCTTTGAATCGAAGAAGAAATGGATTACTCATTTGGAAATATGGAAACTTAACATTTCAAACCTGATTAAGTGGAAACTGAGGGGAGTAAAGACCATCGTGGCGGCCGGTCATTCTGGAGCGTAGATAAGGGTCAATGGAGATCCAAAGGATCTGAAGGGCGACGTGTTGATCAGGGATTTCATCGAGATACAAGGTTGTATTGCGGAGCTTCAGATGATCTGATGTCGGAAGGCCTTCCGGTACATAGGCTGATAATATCCACTCTTTGCTCTCCACCACCGCCATCTCCTCTCTCTCTTTCTCTCTCTCTCTCCTCTCTCTCTTTCTCTCTCTCTCTCTCTCTAGTGAATTGTACGCACGAGGAAATATAAAATAAGGCTGTCTTTATAAGGTGAAAAAAACCCTGTATAACTTTTTTGTCATGTGAAACTATACTCTTAACAAACAGTACTGGGGGACCACCATTACCATTATAGTTGTTGAGATTTTTTAAATAGTACTCCCTTCCCTCCCTTTTATAAATACAAAATATAAATCCACTTTTTAAATAATTAATTTTAATTAATATTTTAGAAAAATTAATTATATAAACAAACAATACTCCACCCTTTTCCTAACAAAGCATCTATTTTGTGAGTTTGGGAGTCCCGTTGGTAGGTTTCATTTTCAAAATAAATAAATATACTCCCTCCGTCCCAATAATTGCTTCATCTTTTTTGCCCGACACACATATTATGAAAATGGGAGGGAAGAAAAAATGTTGTGAGTGTAATTTGAAAATAGGAGAGAAATTAGTGGAGGGAATAGTAAATTATAATGGTGTTGTGAGTATTAAAATAATGTAGGAGAGAGAATTAGTGGAAGAAATAGTAAAGATTTTTTGCCAAAAAAGGAAAGGTGAAGCTTCTAACGGGATGCCCTTTTGGGTAATTAGTGAAGCTTTTATGGGGTCGGAGGGAGTATATAATACCTTTATATTAGTGTAATACTTTTATACTGTAATACTTTTCTTAATTTTCATTACTAAAAGCAAATGAATATTTTATTATGGGATAGAGAGAGTATATTATAAAAAATTACTCCCTCCGTTCCGTTCGAAGTGTCTCAAAATAAGATAGACGTGGAAATTAAGGAAAGTGAGGTAAGATAGAGAAAAAGGTTAAATGTTGTGAGTATAAAAAATTAAATAGGAGAGAGAATGAGTGAGAGGAATAGTTAGGAGAGAGAATATTGTGAGTGTAAAAGTAAAGTAGAAGAGAGAATGAGTGGGGTAGGAAGAGTATAAAAATAATAAAAATTTTTCATTTTGGGATTGAGACACTTTAAATGGGACGCCCAAAAAGGAAAGTTGAGACACTTCGAGTGGGACGGAGGGAGTATATAATAATGAAAAATAATTACTCCCTCAGTCCTGCCTGAAAGGGCAAAATTTGTGTCTCGCGCAGGAATTAAGAAAAGTGATGTAGGAAAGAGAAAAAGTGTATAGTGAAATAAAGAAGTAATAAAAAACTTTCTATTTTTGGGTTGTGTCCTTTCAAATGGAACACCCATAAAAAAAATTTGTGTCATTTCGAACGAAACGAAGGGAATATATGTTTAGTATATAATCAAAATTCAACCAAATTTGTGTTTAAAAAAATGGGACTGGAACAGTAAAGTATTTCATTCATCAGCAAGTGTCGGACACTGGTGGCGGTGACCAGCCCACTTCCAATACAACACAACGTATTACACCCACACCCCCTAATTTTCTACTATTCTCTCACCTTCAACCCTCCTAACTTTAACTTAAATGATCTTCATCTTCATTGGTATACATACATATATACTCTCTCCGTCCCGATAGAAGTGTCACTTTTTATCCAAAATGGCATCCCGTTTGAACCGTCACCTTTCCTAAAAAGGAAATGTTTTATTAATACTCTATTATCCCATCCACTATTCCCTCCACTAATTCTCTCTCCTTTACACTCACAACACTTTTTAAATTCACTATTTTCTCCACTAAGGTGGCGTTTGGTTCGGTGGAAAAAAAGTGAAGGAATGGAATTGTCAATGGAATTGAATTCCTTAAGGAATTGGAATGGAAAAAAACTGGTTAACCCCCTCCGTTTGGTTGGCACGGAATGGAATGGAATTGTCATTCAATTCCTTGGCAAATCATGTTTGGTTTGAAAATACAAATTATAGGAATGGAATGAAAGCATATAAAATGACCAATTTACCCTTTTAAAAAAAAATTTGGAGGGGGTGGGGGGGTAGGTAGGGGGTATGCAAAATGAGTAAAAAAAAAAAAAAATTAGAGTGGGGGGTGGGGGTGGGGTGGGGGTGGGGGTAGGGGGTAGGGTGGGGGGTGGGGGGGGGCGGGGTAGGCAGAAAAAAAAATAAAAATTTCGTGGGGTGGGGGGTAGGGAGGGTAGGCGAGAAAAAAAAAATAAAAAAATTCGTGGGGGTGGGTGGGGGGTGGGGGGTAGGGTGGGGCGAGGGTAGGCGGAAAAAAAAAAAATTTGGGGGGTGGGGGGTGGGGGGTAGGGTGGGGGGAGGGTAGGCAGAAAAAAAAATTAAAAAAAAAAATTTTCGTGGGGGTGGGGGTGGGGGGTAGGGTGGGGGGTGGGGGTGGTACGTAGGGGCTGGGTAGGGGGTAGGGGTGGGTAGGGTTTGGGGGTATTTTGGTCAAAAAAAAATATTTTTTTTTTCATTGCCCTAAGGAATTGAACTTTCCATCACTTTTGTGAAGGAAAGTTGAATTCCTTCATTTGAAGGAATTCAACTTTCCTTCGGAATTTTTTTTTTAAAATCTTTGAACCAAACAGGGGAAAGGAATGGAAAAGAGGGAGTTTTCCATTCCTTTCCCCCACTTTCCTTCCAACCAAACGCCCCCTAATTCTCTCTCCTATTTTCAAATTACACTCACTACATTTTTTCTTCCCACCTATTTCCTTAACTTGCGTGCCGGGCTAAAAATGGCGACGCTTCTGCCGGGACGGAGGAAGTATATATATATATACTCCCTCAGTCCCAATAATGTTGGAATATTTTATGGACTTTACATATACTAGTATAATAAATAAAGTCTTTGGACACATAGACGTATGTGTACTATAAGTAATTGTATATGTCACATTAAATATTAATGTATTTTGGCCTAATAAAGTGATCTACTAAAGTTGAAGGGGGCCCAAGTCATCTTTTATAAGTATGGGATCTACATTTAATATGTGTAATTACCTAAGGGGCCTAGTTGTTAATCTATGATGGGCTGGCTAACATATTAGGTCAATATAAATATAGGGTTATGGTCCCCAATTGACCTACCTAGGTTTTATTCTCTTGATTTTCATTGTCAATTGAATTTCAAGAACCCTAAGGATCAATTGGAAGACAATAATCGTTCATCAAGTCTTCATCAAGTATTCTCAAGATATTGCTATGGATTCAGGTTTGTCTATCGTTCAATAATCTTTGATAACTTAAAGCATGATTGTCCTAGAATAAATATTCCGCATCATTCTAGGGTTTATGTATAATTAATTTCTGTTGGAAATTAAATTATAGCACCACAGATTAAACAGACAATTCAATCAACAGTATGGGATTTATTGATCAGGTCAAGAACGTACCAATTAGCCAATAGCAAAACCGAAAGCAAGGAACAGGATCAGGAAAACAGACAGAAACAATAAAACAAACGATTAGAAAACTTATCGTGATTTGATCGAGTCGCCTTAGGAAGACTGTCCTAAGAGAAAATATTGCCCCCAATTGGTGCAACTCAGGTACAGGCAAATTTCTCCGAGGATAAAACGATCACGGATTACGTACCACAAAGCAGCACACAGGTAGGTAATCACCGGCGGTCCTATCTCAGTCGCCTTGAATCTCACGAACAAATCTCTATGAACGGGGAGTAATCGAATAGTGAAAGAAAGCAAGAGAATAGTGTTTCTCTTCAATCTCTCGTATCATTCACGGCTGGAGGAAGAAGACCTTAAATACATGTGGTAATTTTAGGGTTTTGTCACAGCAATTCGGCCCAGGAAGTCACTAAGCCCGTCACGAGCGCGGCCGCTCTGGAAGCATGCGCGACCGCGCTAGTCGACAGTAACTTATGGTGAGATCTCGGCTCACCAGCGCGGCCGCCCTAGGCCTCAGCGCGGTCGCCCTCCTTGGCAGAAGTTGCGACGTGATTTTACCCTTGCCCAAATTCAGTTCAAGCTCAATGACGCTCCAAGGTCATATGCTATGAACTTCATACCACATATATCAAAAATCCAACAATCCCCCACAAGTTCATAGAAATATGACGTGTACAGATTGTCCATTGCCATGCTTTCAATAATGGTACCTTCCGGCTTGAACCACTACCTATGTTATCCAACGCAAACCTCCACAGGATCAGATGAACGGGTGTCTTGAATCTGATGCCTTTGGATGTAGAGGTCTTTGCTGGTAACAAACACGACAAAAGCTATGATAGGCCCTCTATCGAACACTTGACGCTTATAAGCCATACGTCCCGATCCTCTATCATGAGTGCTTTCAAGGAATAACCCGAATTCCTCTAGTTGCGGCCAACAACAACACTCACTTAGCTGGGCATCTCAGAAGATGTACTGCTAACATCTTGTCTAAAAGACTTGATCCCATTCAAAGTTCCAAACTTTTACTTTATTAGCAGCAACGAGCACCTCTAGGCTATTCAGGGGATAGACTCAGACATGTAACATGTCAATCTATTATTAGGTGCTCCGACTCACCCCACAGCTTGTTATTACCACATTGAATCTCCTTTGTGGGATCTCCACTCAGGTAGATTGGGTTGCCACTGCGTTTGAATCAGACGGGGTTCAGACCCATCCCCAACCTAGATTTTTGAACTAGAGCAAATTCTAGCCCTTTGGTTAAAGGATCACCGTGTTATCCTTGGTACCAACATAATCAACAAACTATCACCTTTCGAGACACTAGATCCCTTATAGATTTTAATCTAATTTGGATATGTCTCCTAGTTTTGATTGTACTTGACACTTTTCGGTTTCTCAATTGTGGCAGTGTTGTCACAATGTACGAGATAACAGGCATGCGCTTATCGACCATGGGCAACTCAGACATAAGTCCTCGAAGCCATTCAGATTCCAATCCAGTAGTGTCAAGGGCAACTAATTCGGCCTCAAATGTAGACCTAGACAACAGAGTTTGTTTGGTCGACCTCCAGGCGACTGCAGCTCCGCCTAAGGTGAAAACATACCCCGTACAGCCATAACTCTCAGAGTTATAGGCAATCCAGCTTGCATCACTATATCCTTCAAGAACAGAAGGATATTTTCCGTAATGCAGCCCAAGGGAAATCGTTCCCTTCAAGTACTTGAGAACTCTATCAAGAGCTTCCCAATGTGCTTTATTTGGACATTGAGTATATCTAGCCAACCTAGTAACCGAGTAGGATATATCCGGTCTAGTACAATTGGCAAGATACATCAAACTTCCAATAATTTGAGAATATCTCAACTGAGCCATCGGTACTCTACTTTCATTCTTAGTAAGTGCAGCTGAAGGATCATATGGAGTCTTAGCTACTTTACAATTCTTATAACCAAATTTCTCAATTACACTTTCAGTATAATGAGATTGCGATATGGTTATGCCACTAGTTGAACGAGTCAACTTAAGACCAAGAATTACACTAGCTACTCCCATATCCTTTATCTCAAACTTACTTTTCAAGAATTCCTTAGTAGAATTAATTATCCTCATATCCGTTCCAAACAACAGAATATCATCGACATACAGACATAAGACAATACTACTATCACCAATACTCTTGCTATAAACACACTTATCAAACTCATTAGTAACAAAGCCAAACGATGAGACAATTTTATCAAATTTCTCATGCCACTGCTTAGGGGCTTGTTTGAGTCCATACAAGGACTTAACAAGTTTACAAACCTTTCTCTCATTGCCAGAGGCCTCAAAACCTTCAGGTTGATCCATATAAATTTCTTCCTCTAGATTGACATGCAAGAAAGCGGTCTTAACATCCATTTGATGGATAGGAAGATCATATACAGAGGCCAATGCGATAAGCATTCGGATTGTAGTCATTCTAGCAACTGGCGAATAGGTATCGAAATAGTCTATTCCCTCCATTTGCTTGAATCCCTTAGCCACTAACCTAGCCTTAAACTTGTCAACGGTTCCATCCGGTTTCAGTTTCCTTTTGAAGACCCACTTACATCCTATCATGCTACAACCAGGAGGGAGATCGACCAATTCCCATGTCCCATTAGAGACAATAGAATCCATCTCACTCTTAACAGCATCCTTCCACTGCTTGGCATCAGAAGTAGCCATAGCAGCTTTGAAGGTTAGAGGATCACCCTCGACATTGTAGGTGATGAAATCACTTCCAAAATTCTTGGTGGTCCTTGCCCTTTTGCTCCTTCTTGGTTCAATCTCATCGTCAGAATGAGTTGCACTAGAATCAACCCCCACATTTGTCAGCTCCTCTACTTGAGCAGGAATGGAATTAGTGGTTGGGTTAGATTCCTTAGGAAGTCCGTCCTTCATAGGAAACACATCCTCAAAAAATGTTGCATCACGTAACTCAACTATAGAGTTCACATCTATGCCAGAAATTTCAGATTTTATAATAAGAAATCTCAATGCATAACTTGTTTCAGAATAACCTATAAAGATAGCATCAACAGTTTTAGGTCCAAGCTTTTTCCTTTTGTGTGCGGGTACAAGTACCTTTGCAAGGCACCCCCACACTTTTAAGTGTTTCAAGCTAGCATGTCGACCTCTCCAAAGTTCAAACGAACTTTCCTTTCTATGTTTAGGAGGGACTCTATTCAGAATATGGCAAGCCGTATTCAAAGCCTCTCCCCACATATATTTGGGGCAGTCCCGTAACTTATGAGCAAACCGTTAATCATATCGCAAGGGTTCTATTCTTACGTTCAGCAACACCATTAGATTGAGGGGTGTAGGGAGGAGTCTCTTCTTGTACAATTGCGTTTTCTTGGCAATAATACATGAATGGGTTAGACTCATATTCACCTCCTCTATCAGACCTTAACCGTTTAAGTTTCTTGCCAGTTTGTGTTTCTGCTTCATTCTTAAATATAATGAATTTATCTAATGCTTCATCCTTAGAACTAAGCAAATAGACATAACAGTATTTACTAGCATCATCAATAAAGGTGAGAAAGTATTTCTTTTTGTCTTTGGTCAACACGCCATTAAATTCACAAATATCAGTATGAACTAAATCTAGGATTTCGTAATTTCTCACAACCGACTTAAACGGACCTTTTGTAGATTTAGCTTCAACACATACATGACACTTAGAATTCTTATCAATAGCATGTTTAGGAATAATATCTAAATTCATCATTCTTTTCACATAATCATAATTGATATGTCCTAAACGACCATGCCAAACATTTGAAGATTCAATGGAATAAGAAACAGGATAATCAATAGAACTAAAATTATTGTGCGAACAAACATCAGTTTCAACTCTAATTTTAAATAAATCATCCGAGGAATAACCTTTCCCCACAAAACTACCGTAATCCAAAATTATGACCTTATTACATTTAAATGAAATCTCAAATCCTTCCCTAACTAGACTAGAACCACTAATAATGTTGCGACGAATATCAGGAACGTGATACACTCGATGCAAGGTAAGAATGCGCCCATTAGGACTTCAGGTCCACGCGTCCAGTCCCAAGCACCTTTGCAAAGCACTAGAGTTCCCCATCGTCACCGATCTACCACGCTCGAGCCGGTAAGACACAAATAGCAATTTATCGCACAAACGTGCACATTTGCCCCAGTGTCAACTAGCCACTCGTTGGGTTCATAGACAAGCAAAGATTTCGGGATAAGAGGTTACATACTTTGTAACATTGCAGTCGAGCGTCAACTCCAGGTGCGTCGAGTCGGGATCATCATAATCCTTCGGACCCAACACCATGTTGACAGCAGGATGGTCATCGGCAGAGCCTTGTGGTCCTTTTCCTTTCTTGGACGGGCGGTCCCTAGAAAAGTGTCCACCTTCTCCACAATTCAGCGATAGCCTGTTTTGCTTTTGGCTTTCTAAAGTTATTTTTCTTAACTTTAAGTTTATCATGGTTTTCTTTATCCTTAGAGTGAGTTTTCACACCTTTTCTTTAAACTTGCTTTTACCAGTTACCATATTAGCAAAGCAGCCTCCACAGTACGCTAGGTTGGTTACCATTATGCACCTCCCGAATCGCAATTGCATTCATCAACTCATTGAGTGTCAAGCTTTCAGTACGATGCTTGAGGTCATGCCGAATTCCCCCAAGATCGAGGAAACTTCTCAATAATAGCCATGACAAATAACTTATCAGAAGTCCCATGTCAGCATCCTTGAGTGATTGCAAAATGATTTGGAGTTCGTGCACTTGGTCGGTAACCGACTTTCCCTCACTCATCCGATAATTCAGGAACTTACCCACTTGGTACTTTTCCACACCGGAGTCATCGATGCTGTACTTCGTGGAAAGCGATTCCCACAGTGACGCAGCAGTGAGAGGAGCAGAGCAATAAATATCAAAGAGTGCATTCGAAAGAGCTGACAGAATGCATCCTCAAACAACATCGTCCTGCTCCTTCCACAATTTAACAGCAGCCACACTAACTGGATCATCGGCTTTCAGAGCGGGACATTTGGATGACAAAGATACCGTACATGCCCTTAATTGACGACGGATCTTCATGCGTTCAGACCAACGCTTGAAGTTCTTACCACCGAACTTCTCCGGAAGACCTGAGGTGTCAACTAGGGACTTAAAGGGAGAGCTAGAGGAACTACCAGACATGATCAAATAAAATTATTTTCTCTTAGACTGTTGGAAATTAAATTATAGCACCACAGATTAAACAGACAATTCAATCAACAGTAGGGGATTTATTGATCAAGTCAAGAACGTACCAATTAAGCCAATAGCAAAACCGAAAGCAATGGAACAGGTTCAGGAAAACAAACAAAAACAATAAAACAAACGATTAGAAAACTTATTGTGATTTGATCGAGTAGCCTTAGGAAGACTGTCCTAAGAGAAAATATTGCCCCCAATTGGTGCAACTTCAGTGCAGACAAATTTCTCCGAGGATAAAACGATCACGGATTACGTACCACAAAGCGACACGTAGGTAATCACCGGCGGTCCTATCTCAGTCGCCTTGAATCTCACGAACAAATCTCTATGAACGGGGAGTAATCGAATAGTGAAAGAAAGCAAGAGAATAGTGTTTCTCTTCAATCTCTCGTATCATTCACGGCTGGAGGAAGAAGACCTTAAATACATGTGGTAATTTTAGGGTTTTGTCACAGCAATTCTGCCCAGGAAGTCACTAAGCCCGTCACGAGCGCGGCCGCTCTGGAAGCATGCGCGACCGCGCTAGTCGACAGTAACTTATGGTGAGATCTCGGCACACCAGCGCGACCGCCCTAGGCTTCAGCCCGGTCGCCCTCCTTGGCAGAAATTGCGACGTGATTTTACCCTTGCCCAAATTCAATTCAAGCTCAATGACGCTCCAAGGTCACATGCTATGAACTTCATACCACATATATCAAAAATCCAACAATTTCATCAAGTGGTATCAAAGCCGTAATCTTGCTTTGTTGTTGGGATTTTTTTTGGATCGAATCTATTATGCTGTTTATGAACTAAGATTAAGAAAACACCATTTGATCCTTAAGCAGCAGACTTTGAACCCTTATAAACTAATCCTCATCGTGATTATCATTGAATATTTTAAATCTCATTGGGCTAAGTACTAGAGCATCTTCTACCTTCCAGCCTTCGATATTTTATTTTAGTTTTCTTTTTTTTTCCCTCCTCTCCCGGGAATACAATATTGATTATTTATCACGTTTGAGGTGCTTATCTTGGTGTCAAGAGAGATTAATTCGTGAACAATTTTTCTCGGAAAAATGGATTCAGTTAGAAAATTCCTCCGATGGGTTTAATTCCTTTGCGTCGAATTCAGCCGCCGCCGCTGGAGATGACGGGAATATTCGCGATACGGAGATGATATTGAATGATCTGAACCTCGCTTTGAGAGGATTAATCATCGAGTTTAATGGCTCGGATCTGGTGGTCACTGAGACCAGATTGGTCATACTTTCATATAGTTTAATTTGACTCAGACTCTTATGCCTAATTTTGCGATGAAGTCCATGTTCAATTTGCTTGGATCTTTGGCGGATTTCAATCCCAAGCATAAGATAGAATGTGGTTCATGTACATCTCTTTTCTGGTCTTAAGTAAATATTATGTGTTATTTGATTTGCAATAATTGTGTGTTAATTTGGATTATGTAAATATTATTTATTGAAATTATTATTATTATGGACTTAATAATTTTAAATTTCAATAATAATGTTTAAGTTATGCCCATGTTTGAAATTATTTTGGGTTCGTTTATTCGAACACATCTTGTATTTTATGTTATTAAATTTACGTAGCATGTTACCAAAGTAACCTCTCCTATGAATTTTTTTAATTTAAAATACATGATTATTTGAAGTTTTTGCGTGTTTGTTTTTCATGCGGGTAATGGTCGGCCCAAAGGAAGGCTATTATCTGGCAGAAATTCAAATTCGTTTGTGGAGATAAATATGTAATACTCCTGTCCCAATGTACAGTGCGACTTGACTCACCAATAATTTAAATAAATAATAATGATCCTAATAAAAATTTAAAAATTTGTTATTGTATCACGCTTAATAATATTAACAATAACATTTTTTGGATTTTTATTGTGATCATTATTATTTTTTTAAATTATTGGTAATAAAGTCAAAAGTTGACCTAGCACATGACTATGGAGTAGTTATTAAGTGTCCATGTGAATACTGAGTCGGTCCAAAGAAAGGCTTGATATTTGACAGGATTTTACTGTTAATATTTGATTTCTACATCAAGAAAATCACTTGCAAGTTAATTTTCTATCCAAAGATTAAAATTAATGTTGCGTCGATTTTCTTGTAATGGGATAATTTTAATTTCAAGCATTTATCTGCTTAAAGTTATATGTGAGCTTATTTGTTTTATTTTTTTGTTCTCTATTCAGTTAATTCATTAGCTTCTAATGTATCTGCTAACATCAACTCGATTCCCATGCTGAATGGGATGAATTTTAAGAGCTGGAAAGAAAATGTACTGATTGTTCTGGGAGTTATGGATCTAGACCTTGTACTAAGGAAGCCAAAACCTGCTGACCTGACTAGCACGAGTACATCTCAAGCTAAGAAGGATATGGAAAAGTGGGAACACTCAAATCGCATGTGTCTTATGATCATGAAGAAAAGCATCCCAGAATCATTCAGAGGCGATATAGATGAAGAGAAAGTTGCAATGACGTTCCTTACAGAGCTTGAAAAGCGTTTTGCTAAGAATGAAAGGGCAGAAACAAGCACGCTTTTGCGTAATCTTGTTGCCATGAGGTATAAAGGTAAAGGGAACGTGCGTGAGTACATTATGGAGATAGCCAATCTGGCATCTAAACTTAAGGCTCTCAAGTTCGAGCTGTCGGATGACATGCTTGTTCATATGGTTATGATCTCTCTTCCACCACAGTTTGGGCAATTTGAAGTAACATTCAATTGCCAGAAGGAAAAGTGGACTCTTAATGAGTTCATTTCATTGTGTGTGCAAGAGGAATCAAGGTTAAAGTCTGAAAAGACTGAGAGTGCTCACTTTGCGGCTTCCTCTTCGGGCTATAACAAGAAAAGGAAGGCTAAAGAAACTGCGGTCAATGAGCCAAAGAAAAAGCAACATAAAGTATCAAAGGGACAAGCTAAGGATTTAGCAACGTCAACGTTCAAGGGACAAGATAAGGATCCAGGTTGCTTTTTCTGTAAGGAAATGGATCATTTGAAGAGAGATTCCCCTAAATACCACTCATGGCGTGTAAAGAAAGGTATATCTCTTGCTTTTGTTTGTTCTGAGGTTAATTTGGTTTCAGTGCCTAGACATACTTGGTGGGTAGACTCTGGTTCTTCTACTCACATAAGTGTGTCTATGCGGGTTGCTGAACCGCTTAGAAAGCCAAGTGATCTTTGAAAGATTCATCTATGTGGGGAAACGGCAATTCTATTGAAGTTGAAGCAATCGGAACTTTTAGATTATTATTAAAGTCTGGATTTTATTTAGATTTGTATGAGACACATGTGGTACCGTCTTTTAGACGGAATTTGGTTTCCATTTCAGTTTGGACAAAGAAGGATTTACTTGTTCATTTGCAAATGGTGAATGTCGTTTCTCGTATAATTCTAAGTTTATTGGATCTAGTACTTTGTCGGTTTATGATAATCTTTATATGTTGGATACTATTGCTTCATATCATGAAAACCTGCATGTGGAAACACGTGGTACTAAACGCAAATTTACTAACAATAATTCCATGTCATTATGGCACAAGTGATTAGGACATATATCAAAACAGAGAATGCAAAGGCTTGTGTCAGACGGAATTATTGAAACACTTGACAAATCAGATTATGAAATATGTGTTCAGTGTATTAAGGAAAAATAAACAGACAAAAGCAAATTAAAAGCTGAGAGAGCTAAGAATGTTTTGGAATTAATTCATACGAATATATGTGGACCATTTCCTACACCCTCGTGGAATGGTCAAGAATATTTCATTACATTCATAGACGATTACTCTCGTTATGGTTACCTATATTTGATCCATGAAAAGCCACCGGCATTGGATATGTTCAAAAAGTTTAAGGCCGAGGTTGAAAAGCAACATAGCAAAACAATAAATAAAGTCAAATCGTAGTGGTGGTGAATACTATGGCGAAATGACGGATCGTGTGAACAACGTCCTGGGCCTTTTGCTAAATACCTAGAGGAATGCGGTATCGTCCCTCGCACACCATGCCAGGCAAACCTAGCATGAATGGTGTAGGCGAAAGATGAAATCGAACTTTACAAGAAATGGTGAGAAGTATGGTTAGTCATACTACTTTACCAGACTCACTCGGGAGAGACATTAAAGGCTGCAGCTTTATCTCCTTAACAGGGTATCTCACAAAGGCCGCTAACAAAACCCCTTATGAACTATGGACATGGCAAGAAACCCGTATTAAGGCATTTACACATCCGGGGTTGTCATTTGAGGCTAGGCCTTACAGGCCTAATGAAAAGAAGTTGGACTCAAGGACTGTTAGTAGTTACTTTGTTGGTTACTCTAAAAGGTCAAGGGGCTTTAAGTTTTACGATCCCAAATCCATAAACTTTTTTGACACGGGAAATGCTCAATTCTTTGAGGATGTTGAGCTTGTGGGGGGACAAGTTAGAGATGATTTTGCCTTTGAAGAGGTTCCGGTTACCATTCCTCTTCCTACAATTGTCCTTGACCATGATTTGGATCTCAATCCTGATATGGTTCAAGAACAAAATTTGGATCAAGAAGACATTGTCAATATCCCTCTGGTTGTCCATGAGGAACAAGCTCAACAACCTCAAGAACAAGTGCCTTTAAGAAGATCCACTAGAGAGAGACGAAGTGCCATTTCGAATGATTACTTGGTATTTCTAAATGAACAAGAGGTAGACATTGGTCAATTGGAAGATGATCCAATCAACTTTCATGAGGCCATTGGTAGTTCTAACTCTCAAAAGTGGATAGACGCTATGGATGATGAGATTAAATCAATGAAAGACAATGATGTATGGGATCTTGTCCCATTGCCAGAAGGAGTGAAACCTATTGGTTGCAAATGGATATTTAAAATCAAAAGGAATTCACAGGGCAATGCGGAAAGACATAAGGCACGTCTTGTCGCTAAGGGATTTACTCAGAAAGAAGGAATAGATTACAAAGAGACTTTCTCTCCGGTTTCTTCGAAAGACTCTTTTAGAATCATTATGGCATTAGTGTCACATTATGACCTAGAGTTACATCAGATGGATGTTAAGACTGCGTTTCTTAATGGAGACATTGAAGAAACAATTTATATGGTGCAACCAGAAACCTTGGTTTCAAAAGATTCAAAGGATATGGTATGCAAACTCAAGAAATCCATCTATGGACTCAAACAAGCATCCCGTCAGTGGTATTACAAATTTCATCAAGTTGTATTGTCATTTGGTTTCACGAAAAATACAGTTGATGATTGTGTCTACCACAAGTTCAGTGGGAGTAAATATATTTTTCTGGTTTTATATGTGGATGACATCTTACTAGCCACAAATGATACGGACTTACTGCATGAAACTAAGAGATTTCTCTCAAAGAAATTTGAGATGAAAGATCTGGGAGATTCATCTTTTGTATTAGGAATTCAAATACACAGAGATCGTTCTCGAGGTATTCTTGGATTGTCACAAAAGAGTTACATCGATAAGTTACTTAAGAGATTTGGCATGCAGGATTGTAAAATGGGTGACACCCCAGTAGCTAAAGGTGACAAATTCAATCTTGCTCAGTGCCCCAAGAATGAGATTGAATCTAAGGAAATGAATAGCATCCCTTATGCTTCGGCTATAGGGAGCTTGATGTATGCTCAGTTTGCACTCGCCTGACCTAGCATTCATAGTTGGTGTTTTAGCAGATACCTTAGAAATCCCGGAAAGGATCATTGGATAGCGAAACAAGAGGGTCATGCGTTATTTACAGAGAACAAATGATTATATGCTCACTTACAGAAAGTCGGATAGACTTGAGATCATTGGGTATTCGGATTCCGACTTTGCGGGATGCCAAGATAGTCGTAAGTCTACTTCGGGCTACGTTTATCTACTTTGTGGAGGAGCAATTTCTTGGAAGAGTGTTAAGCAGACACTTGTTGCTACTTCTACGATGGAGGCAGAGTTTGTGGCGTGTTATGAGGCATCAAATCACGCAATTTGGTTGCGAAATTTTATCACTGGGCTGCGCATATTAGGTGGCGTTGATAGGCCATTAAAGTTATTTTGTGATAATAAGTCGGCAGTTATGTATTCTAATAACAACAAGAGCTCGTCTAAGTCTAAGCACATAGACATTAAGTATCTTGCTGTTAAGGAACGGATTCAGAGTGGACAGATTTGTATTGAGCATATTGGGACTAACTCCATGGTCGCGGATCCGCTTACTAAGGGTGTAACACCGAAGGTTTTTCACGAGCACACTGCTTGTATGGGTGTTGTATCACTAGAGTATGCTTAGATTGAGTGGGAGTTTTGTATTTTGCTCTTACATTTATTGTTATAAGTATATTTGGTTTTTTCAGTTTTGGTTAATAAAGTTATTTTGCACTCTGAATATTTGGTTGATCTCAAAATAAGGTTGGACCAGTTGAGAATAGACATGTGAAGATCACATTACATGTTATTCCATGCTACACATCCATACTTGATCCATTTCATTTAGTTGAGTTAATACATGTGACCACTGATGGGTCTAGTTGCGCTAATAGTGACGAAAACCTCTTTGATCCTTATGTTGATTTGACTAATGGACCGGATTGGTTTAAGATGACACAATTTGGAAAAGCATTGATGTTAAGGTTTATAATGTGATATGCAATTAAACTAAGGTATTATACTATGTACATGTGTAAGTCCAAGTGGGAGATTGTTGGAATATTTTATGGACTTTACATATACTAGTATAATAAATAAAGTCTTTGGGCACATAGACGTATGTGTACTATAAGTAATTGTATATGTCACATTAAATATTAAAGTATTTGGGCCTAATAAAGTGATCTACTAAAGTTGAAGGGGGCCCAAGTCATCTTTTATAAGTATGGGATCTACAGTTAATATGTGTAGATACCTAAGGGGCCTAGTTGTTAATCTATGATGGGCTGGCTAACATACTAGGTCAATATAAATATAGGGTTATGGTCCCCAATTGACCTACCTAGGTTTTATTCTCTTGATTCCCATTGTCAATTGAATTCCAAGAACCCTAAGGATCAATTGGAAGACAATAATCGTTCATCAAGTCTTCATCAAGTATTCTCAAGATATTGCTATGGATTCAGGTTTGTCTATCGTTCCATAATCTTTGATAACTTAAAGCATGATTGTCCTAGAATAAATATTCCGCATCATTCTAGGGTTTATGTATAATTAATTCCATCAAATAATATTTTCATCATTTATGTTCGGCACGCAAATTAAGAATGGAGAAAATGTTGTGAGTGTAATAATAAAATAGGAGAGAGAATGAGTGGAGGAAATAGTAAATTTGATGTTGTGAGTGTAATAGTAAAATAGGAGAGAGAATGAGTGGGTGGAATAGTAAAGATTCTTTGCCATTTTAGAAAAGGTGAAGCTTCTAACGGGACGCTCTTTTAGGAAATTAGTGAAGCTTTTTTTGGGACGGAGGGAGTATATATATATATTGTGTGGTAGAAATTGTTAGAACATGAATTAATAATATGTGTTATTTAATTCCATATGTTATAATCATTTAATAATATTAAAGTATAGATCAAATATATAGAATTCCATTAGGTGTAAGTACCATTAAATGATGGGCATAATGGTAACTTCTCATCGCCTTCTTTACGAAAGGGTGTAGTTCCCTAAATGAAGTGCCCCTTCTCAATCTATATATAGGCTAACCATCAGCCCATTTGAGACACTTAACTACATTACAATTCAATCATAAAATCATATTTCATTCATCTAAGAAGAATAAGTGTGGGCACTATCATTTAGAAGATCTACTCTTCCCTACTTTGAAGACTATCTTCATATTTCCTCCTTTGTACTCAAGAATCAAAAGGTACACGCTTCCGTATTCATCCTCTTTTCTTCTTAATCTAGTTATGAGACGGTTCATGTTTAATGGATCATTTTGTTTCAACAGAAATCTTATGGTAATTGACTGATCCAATTGCACCTTGTTTTGTGATTTTTTTTTTTTGGTACAAGTTTTGTGAATTATGTGCATTAGTCTGGGTTGTTATGAATTTTATGTGTTTATTTGGTAAATTGAATTAAGACTATAAGGAAGAAGGAATTGGTCATTGGTCCCAATCCAATTAATAATTTGAGTAGAATCGATAATGGATTGATAGCTTATAAAGAAGGAATAAATAAGGAAAGTAAACAATAACCTATTACCTAATAAAGTATCTATTTTGTGAAAAATCATATAATAATGAAAAATAATTATATGTTTAGTATATAATCAAAATTCAACCAAATTTATGTTTTAAAAAATGGGACTGGAACAGTAAAGTGTTTCCCAGCAAGTGTCGGACACCAGTGACCAGCGCTATAGTTGGTGAGTTTTCGGACGTGAGACTTTCTTCTCATTCGGCTCCTCGTGAATAACCATCGCATTACAAATGCGATGCTCTAACAATATTATTCCCTTGTCGCCCCACTCACTCTGTCACATGTTTTAATTATGTTGACATGATAATAAAAATCACGAAAGTGGAAGATGAAAAAGATTCCTGGTTCCACTGATTATGTTGCTCATGCTTTTGTTACTTCTTAGTATAAATTTTAAGTAAATGGAACTACATTATGCCAAAATCTAGGGAGAAATATGTTTCTCCATAATTTATGGAGAAACGGATTTTTCTATCGTTTCCGTCGGTGCTCTCTAGATTTCTTTACGGGACACGCCTCACACCCTTTCTCTCTCTAAATGCTTTATGAACAGAAACCATCAATGAATTCGCCATTTTATGCAAACCCATTGCCTTCATTCTTGCTTTGTTCTCTTCAATTCTCTTCATCCTTTGCTTCTCGTAATTGGTTAGGTTTCCGTTTGCCCAATTTCTTTCTTCTTCTTCTTCATGAGATTCTGAGCCCTTTATGAATAGAAACCATCAATGAATTCGCCATTTTATGCAAACCCATTGCCTTCATTCTTGCTTTGTTCTCTTCAATTCTCTTCATCCTTTGCTTCTCGTAATTGGTTAGGTTTCCGTTTGCCCAATTTCTTTCTTCTTCTTCTTCATGAGATTCTGAGCCCGATTGATCGTCTTGGGACATGATTTTTTGAACTCGAGGAGTCGGAATTGTGAGTTGGTTTGATGAATTGAAAGGGTTTTCTAAAATGTGTCTGGAAATTTTATTGGGAAGTTTCGTACAAAGGGCTTCCCTTTGAGGAAGAGCCTTGCAATCACACACACGTTGATTTTGAGTGAATTCTGAAATTCTGGATATCAACATTCAATGTTCTGGATATTCAGAACCTTTTGAAAGGATATCCATAACCTTTTGAACGGATATCCAGAATCAGAAATTTGGCCTTGGCCTTGGCCTTTGCCCCAAATCTTTTTTTCTGGATATCCGTTCCAAAGCTTCTGGATATCACTATTCAATGTTCTGGATATCCAGAACCTTATGAAAGTGATATTCAGAATCAAAAATTTGGCATTGGCCTTGGCCTTTGCCCCAAATCTTTTTTTCTGGATATTCGTTCCAAAGCTTCTGGATATCACTATTCAATGTTCTGGATATCCAGAACCTTATGAAAGTGATATCCAGAATCAGAAATTTGGCCTTGGCCTTGGCCTTTGCCCCAAATCTTTTTTTCTGGATATCCATCTCAAAGCTTCTGGATATCCAGAACACGTTTCTCCATAACTTATGGAGAAACGCGTTTCTCAGCAGACCTACTCCTACATTATAAGGATTTTGCTGAGCCCGGACCAGTTAGATCGGGCCCAAAGCTCGGTCTTATCCAAAAGCTAAGTATGACATAGCATAACCCAGACCGCCAGAGTTTAGACCGCGGACAGATAGACCGTCAGGATCAAGACCGCGATCCTCTCAGACCGTCCCCGTCATGGCCGCGGACAGCCAGACCGTCAACAAGGTGACCGGGGATACTGTGACCGCAATATCTGTGCCCGCATTAATATTATTGATGGGGCCAAAAATGTTGACCGCGGTCTCATACCAGACTTCCGGTTAAAGCCAAAGCTTACAGAGCAAGTTTCCTAATGTGTTCTGACATAAAAATCACGTTTGATTTAGCTTATTTATATGTGATGATGACTTATTGCTTATGACTAATAACTTATGACAGATAACTTATGACTGATGACTGATGAGCTGATGAATGATAGTGTTTGATTTAATTTTTTTTAAGTGCTGATGAGCTGTTATATGTAAGTATGACTGTTTGATTAATAAGCTGAAAAAGTGCTGACACTACAAGAAAAACAGGTTTAAGCGATGAAAAAATTCGTCGCTAAAAGCCAAAAATTCATCGCTAAAGGCATTTAGCGACGGAAAAAAATTATCGCTAAAACCCTTGTCGCTAAATATTAACGACAAATTTTTGGGCTGTCGTTAAAGTAACGACGGATAATTCCGTCGCTAAAACTCAAAATCCGATCGCTAAATGTTGAAGAGGAACAACAAAATTAATGTATTGGCGACATTAATAACGACGAATTTATCGACAGATATTTCCGTCGTTAAAATTTATTCCAAATCTTTTTTTCTGGATATCCGTTCCAAAGCTTCTGGATATCACTATTCAATGTTCTGGATATCCAGAACCTTATGAAAGTGATATCCGTAATCGTAAATTTGGCCTCGTCAGCCTTGCCCCAAATCTTTTTTTCTGGATATCCATCTCAAAGCTTCTGGATATCCAGAACACGTTTCTCCATAACTTATGAAGAAACGCGTTTCTCAGCAGACCTACTCCTACATTATAAGGATTTTGATGAGCCCGGACCAGTTAGATCGGGCCCAAAGCTCGATCTTATCCAAAAGCTAAGTATGACATGTGCATAACCTGCATCAGCGGAGTTTAGACCGCGGACAGATAGACCGTCAGGATCAAGACCGCGATCCTCTCAAACCGTCCCCGTCATGGCCGCGGACATCCAGACCGTCAACAAGGTGACCGGGGATACTGTGACCGCAATATCTGTGCCCGCATTAATATTATTGATCGCGCCAAAAATGTTGACCGCGATCTCATACCAGATTTCCGGTTAAAGCCAAAGCTTACAGAGCAAGTTTCCTAATGTGTTCTGACATAAAAATCACGTTTGATTTAGCTTATTTATATGTGATGATGACTTATTGCTTATGACTAATAACTTATGACAGATAACTTATGACTGATGACTGATGAGCTGATGAATGATAGTGTTTGATTTAATTTTTTTTAAGTGCTGATGAGCTGTTATATGTAAGTATGACTGTTTGATTAATAAGCTGAAAAAGTGCTGACACTACAAGAAAAACAGGTTTAAGCGACGAAAAAAATCCGTCGCTAAAAGCCAAAAATTCGTCGCTAAAGGCATTTAGCGACGGAAAAAATCTGTCGCTAAAACCCTTATCGCTAAATATTAACGACAAATTTTTGGGCTGTCGTTAAAGTAACGACGGATAATTCTGACGCTAAAACTCAAAATCCGGTCGCTAAATGTTGAAGAGGAACGACAAAATTAATGTATTGGCGACATTAATAACGACGAATTTATCGACAGATATTTCCGTCGCTAAAATTTATTCCAAATTTTCACAATTTCATTAATTTTTTTAAATTTTCTTTTTTCAATATTTTTTATTTTTGATATACCAAATTACCGACGGATATTTCCGTCGCTAATTTGATATTTTTATTAAAAAAATTATAATTATATATATATATATATATATATATATATATTTATTCTCAAATCAATCCCTCAACTTTTTTTATTTTCAAATCAGTCCCTTATCATTTTTTATTCTCAAATCAGTCAGTTAACTTTTTTTATATTCAAATCAATCCTTACATTTTTCAAAATTTCACTTTGCTCCACCACCATCCACCACCACCATCCATCAATCCACCAATATCACTGTCAAAACCATCCAATTTTTGTGGCAAACCGATTTACAGAGATTTATCTACAAAACAAAAAATCAACAAAATCACATTTGGGGACCTCAGATCCACACACACACACACACACACACACACACGACCGGCATTAATTTCCCGTGATTCCGCGCTCCAAATCAACGCCAGGCGGTTGGGGAGAGAGAGAAGAAGACAGCGTTGGGGTGGCCCTCGCCGGAGACGATAAAGGGGAGAGAATACTTGTTGTCGTCGCCAGATCTGAGGGAGGGAGATGTAGAGGGAGACGAAAAGGGAGAGAAGATGGATTGGAAGATGTGTGCGTGCGTGAATCGGTGGAAGGGGAAGGGTAGGGAGATGAGAATAATCGAAAGTGAGGGAGTAAGGGTTTCACTGCTGGGGGAGGTTCGCTGGCCACGGGAGATGGTAGAGATGGAGTAGAGAGAGAAAGTGTGTGTGTGTGTGAGAGAGAGGGTTTATATATATATATATATATATATATATATATATATATATATATATATATATATGTAAGCAGTTTATTCAAATGGTAACCAAATTTATACGGTAACTATTTAACTAAATCCAACCATCGGATTAAAAATACATCAATGCTCCGTATTAAAAAAAAGATAAAGGGGTGGTATTTTCGTAATTATTGTGAACTAAATTCCTCAAATTTCAAAATAAAATATCTCAATATCTATAAATCGAAAAAAAATCGAAAACACCGATTTTTTTGCTCGACGAGACGATTCAAACTAGATCCCGAAGATAGGATTTTGAAAAAATAATATTGAACAACGTCTAATTTTTAAAACACTAGCTAATTAACTAGTGTACACTAGCTAGTTAAGTAATGTACACTAGCAACACAAAGCCTAATATACACTAGGTTACACTAGCAACACAAAATAGTATACACTAAAAAAATAGCTATCAGACACTAGATAACTAGCTAAGTGTACACTAAGTTACAACAAGCTTAGTGTACACAAAGGCTCGGCCCAATGCTTTTGTCTCGCTGCCTAAGGCATTCGGCTAAGTATACACAGGTAGCTAGTGTACACTAGCCAAATGCAAAGTTATTTTATGAAGTAAAAAATGGTTGACACTCATTTGTGGCCGGGAAGATACTTTTTTAGACCGACACTCCTTTTGATATCTATCGAAGACAACTTTGAAAAAATGATTCACTCATTTAGGACACTAGGTTACACTAGCAACACAACTAGTGTTCACTAAGACAACACAGCTAGTGTTCACTAAGATAACACGCCTAGTGTTCACTAAGACAACTAGCTGTGTACATAAGCAATACAAAATGGTTCACTAATACAACACAAGCCTAGTGTTCACTAAGACAACACAAACTAGTCTTCACTAATACAACACAACGCCTAGTGTTCACTAAGATAACACAAATAGTGCTTCACTAAGCAACACAAATAGTGTTCACCAATACAACACAAACTAGTGTTCACTAAGATAACACAAACCTAGTGTTCACTAATACAACTAGCTAATACAACACAATTGTTCACTAATATAACACAAACTTAGCTGTTCACTAAGATAACACAGCCTAGTGTTCACTAAGACAACTAGCTACAGACATAAGCAACACAATAGTGTTCACTAATACAACACAAAGCCTAGAGTTCACTAAGACAACACAAACTAGTCTTCACTAATACAACACAGCCTAGTGTTCACTAAGATAACACATTGCTCACTAAGCAACACAGTGCTCACCAATACAACACAAAGCCTAGTGTTCACTAAGATAACACATTAGTGTTCACTAATACAACACAGCCTAGTTCACTAATATAACACACTAGTGTTCAATAAGATAACACAATAGTGTTCACTAAGACAACTAGCTAGTGTTCACTAAGACAACACAAGCCTAGTGCTCACTAAGACAACACGTAGTGTTCACTAAGATAACTAGCTAGTGTCACTAAGACAACACAAACTAGTTAAGTAATGTACACTAGTTAAATAATGTACACTAGTTAAGTAATTAACTCGTGCACACTAGCTAAGTAATGTACACTAGCTTAAATAATGTACACTAGTTAAGTAATCTATAAGTCAATATTATTTTTTCAAAATCCTATCTTCAGGATCTAGTTTGAATTGTCTCGTCAAGACAAAAAAAATCAGTGTTTTCGATTTTTTTTCGAATTTATAGATATTGAGATATTTTATTTTGAAATTTGAGATGGATTTTAAATGAAATAATTACGAAAATGCCACTCCCTCTATTTTTTTAATCCTGGAAAGATTGACGTGTGTTTTTTAATCCAATTACAAATGGTTCTTAGCTCTCATATAAATTTGTTCTCATTATAATAGGACTTATATATATATATATATATATATATATATATATATATATATATATATATATATATATATATATATATATATATATATATATATATATATATATATATATATATATATATATATATAATATTAAAAAAATATATATACTCCCTCCGTCCCACTCCAAGTGTCACTTTTTACCCAAAATGGTGTCCCGTTTGAAGCGTCACCTTTCCTAAAAAGGAAATATTTTATTAATATTCTATTATCCCATCCACTATTCCCTCCACTAATTCTCTCTCCTCTACACTCACAACACTTTTTAAATTCACTATTTCCTCCACTAATTCTCTCTCCTATTTTCAAATTACACTCACAACATTTTTTCTTTCCCCTTTTTTTCTTAATTTGCGTGCCACCCCTAAAAGGGTGACACTCTTGGTGGGACAGAGAGAGTATATATAATGGTGAATTAGGACCATTGGATTTGAGTGTGAGATTAATGGTGTAGATTGATTTAGTGATAATCCATGTGAATATTAAAGGGTCAATCAAATGAAAGTGTGTTTTTGTTTTTATGGGATGAATTTGGACCATTGGATGTGATGCATTTAATGGTGAAGATGTTGTTTGGATAATGATCCATGTGAACATTTGTATTTCTTCATGATTATAATAATTAATAAAAATAATTAATAATAATAATAATTTAAACTATAAAATAATATTATGTCTAATATCAATAAAAATAATAATATTTATTATCAATAATATTTATTAATGAATTATTAATTATATAATTGATTAATTAATTAATATTAATATTAATTATATAAACAGTAATAATATTAATAATAGTACTAATAATAATTAGTAATTTTTATTATTTTTTATTGACTAGGAAAAAATATTTTAGACTTTTTTTATTAATGAAATTTACAAAAAGTTATCTAAAATATTTACATGCTTTTATTTGATTTACCCAAAATTTTAGTTAAAGTAGTATGTCTAATATCAATTTTTTTAAATAATTTTTTTAAATAATTTTTTTGAAAAAAACTTTCTTACTAAAAAAAGTCTAAAACATTTATC